>CAUYRH010075249.1:0-43443 GCA_963574655.1 Perodicticus potto | reverse complement strand
AGCTGCTGTGGCAGCCGAGACACTGAGGGTCTCTGTGGCAGGGGTGGTGGTGTCATTTCCCGAGTCACTGGGGGCAGTTGGTTCAGCCTCTGGGGTGGCAGAGTCCAGTTCAGTGGTTAAAGCCTCAGACACGGTGTCAGGGACAGATTGTGTGGGAGTTGTAGTGACAGTGGGGTCGTCTGCTGACTCGGCAGTGGCTCCATCCACAGGTGTGGGCTGAGCAGGTGAAGAGCCAGGCTCAGTGATGGATGCAGGAGCAGCTTGGACAGTGGTGGCACCTGTCACACTCACACTGACAGGACCTGTGGCCCCCGTGGCTGTCACAGTGGTCACAGTAGGAGTGGAGGCTTTAGTGGCTGCTGTGGTGGCTGCTGCGGGACTTGTGGCTGTAGATGAAGCCACCGTCACAGTTTCAGAGGCGGTGCTGGCTTCTAAGGCCGTAGGGTCAGTGGATGGAGTGGCGGCATCTTCAGCTGGAGTGGTGGCAGTTTCCACTGTGGTGTCATCTCTTGGTTCTCGTAACCTAATGTTTTAATATGCCTATATATAGCCAGTGTTAAAGCTTAAATTAACCATTTGGATTTTTGTTTGTTTGTTGTATTCGTTAGACAATAACTTACAGAATATTGAACATGCTTTAATTTTAGATAATTCAGAAGGCACATTTTGGGCTTAGCCTCAGGACAGATCAAATGAGTCTGTAGATGCATTGGAATATTGATCCATTATTCATATATAAGGGGATTTATGGTAAACACAGTATTGGATAGGAAGTAAAAGTATCTGGTAACAGGATTGCAATAAATAGAATGCTGAAGTTTTCTAAACTTTAACTTTATTTGGGAGTGGAAAGCATAAGATCCAATACAACTCGAACAGTCCCACAAATGTATTGAGCACCTGTTATATGTAAAGCACTTGGCCCTATTGACAAAGCTCACATTAGGCCCTTTAGGGACCAGATGAGTACTGTTTATAAGACAAGTATCCAAGTAAGCAGGGTGCAAAGCATTAGCATTTGAGGGTGGGAGGAGGACGCCTACCAAATTCACAAATTCATTCAGCCTAGTCACAAATTCCTATTGTGAATTTGATAGCCTTAAGGAAGGAAAACTTCAGAAGGAAGGGAGCAATTGCAAATTTATTTGTTAGCAAGGATGTAATCTTATTTTGGTCCTCATGAAGCAAACATCACTGTGCAATGTAGTACATTTATATTCAGTGACTAATGCGCTCCATTTGTTTCTCAAGTTCACAGCCATTTTGGAAAATCACATAGTGGTTGTGTGTTCTTGAGCCTTGTTCATTGAATATCTTGTGTAGCCTGTGGCATGTTGACAAGTTTGGGAGACCAAGGTGAGGGAAGAGAGATGGAAGCTTTCCATGGGTTTGCTGTTTCCTACCCACATAGCAAGTCCAGAGTGATCCTGATTCTAGCTCTGCCTGTGACCTTGGGAAGGTCATCTATGAACTATAAACTGGTAATAATAAAACAGTCTGCCTGTAGCTTTTGCTTAAGTGAGAGGTGAATGTAGAACAAAGAATCAAAAAGCAGTCCCCTGAATTGATAGGTTGCTTTTCTTTGGGTGTTTTACCCAAGTTTTAATTGTTCTTCCTTGGCTTTGCCAATATCCTTGCCAACAAAGAAAAGGGAAAGGGTGGAGGTTTCCTCATTCCATTTAGCATTTAGTGTATCACATCTACTAGTGCATTAGAGCTGCTTCACTCTTCCTAACCCATCTCCTGGAGTAACTAAGCAAAAGTTAACTCATGCCCAGTGTCTCTCTCTTGCATAATCATTGCAGCAAAAGATAGAATTTTCACATCCAATCTGTACTCTCAAAAAAACCCCAACAACCTTCAGGGCCATTCAGCTGATCAAGGTTGGGTTATTCCACTAACAGTTTCAATTTAAGTATTTTGCTAGTCCAACCCTAAACATGTACTTATGTTTGCTGATACCTCTAAATTTCTTTTTGGTATTTTTTTTTTGGTTGCAGCCATCATTGTTGTTTGGCAGGCCCAGGCTGGATTTGAACCTGCCAGCTCAGGTGTACGTGGCTGGCGCCCTAGCCCACTGAGCCACAGGTGCCGAGCATCTTTTCGATATTTTTTAACCTTCCCCACCTCAAAGTTAGTATTCTAGTATAATACTGTTTTTTCACAAAGTGTATTTTCTTGGTATAGTGAGTTTAAATTATTTAAAAATATGTTATGTTGAAAAGTAATTGCACCAGACCAATCTGGCTACATTTTCATGGAATAAAGTCGTGAATTGTTTTTCAGTTGTCATGGACCCCAAGGTTAAAGGTCAAATAACCTGAGCATGCCCTGATGGATGAAATATGTGACCATGGGTGGAACCTAAGTGCTTGCATTGAGGATTGAGGGCTGAATTAGGAGGGGGATATTGCCTGGCAGGAGGCAGGATCCAATCAAATTTAACTCTCGCATCACCCCATGGTAGGATCCAGTCAGATCCTGCAACATGTCATTGCAATATCCTCATTCCTCTCTGACAGTAAAGCCAGCCCAAACCCTTTGTTCAGGGACACACTGCTTTGGGTACTGTCCCTTGAGTGTTCTTTACTTGTGCCAAGCAATAAACCCCCTTTCCTATAATCGACTTGGCTTATCGTGGATTAGCCTGATACCTGCCAAGTGAATGAATCCCTTCATTTGGGAGGGAACAAAAAGTACTTGAGTGTTTTTCCCTGGGAAAATTTATTTGTAGAAGGAAGGTGTATGTTATATATGAATACATCTGCTATGCAGGCAATAGGGTATCAGGGTTGGCAAAGATTTGAGATTGAACTAGCAGAGTGAAAGTGATTTACCTGAGGTTGGCTCACTCTCCCTGCTACCTTCTCCTCCAATGATCTGCTCATGTCATCTCCCTGTCTATATGTGTGTCTACGACAAAACTTAAAAATTTTCATGTGCCATTAATTATAGCCAATGATTCATTTAATTCAATAAGGTCCTGAAGAAAACAAGTCAGACACAGAGACATGAAGCTCTTCCTGCTGACAAAGAAATGAAGGAACTTTCTATGACTTTATAGACACCGGATTGAATGCAGTTTCCATGACATCCAATTAGCATGTTTGAGATTAATGGCTACATTCCACTGGAGATAACTTTAAAGTTTTGCAGTCTTGATGTCTTAAGGGGACATATTATAAAGAATCTAGCAAGGACAAATTTCTTTTGGTTACAAAATACTAAGTAGGATAGTTATAAGATATGGAACTGGTATTAATCTACCCAACGGCCTATGTCTGACAAGTGGTTTGGATTCCTATCCTTATGAATGTTTCAGCCTTTATCTTTATCTTAGAAGTTCTTCTGATGATTATTAGAGTCTTGTCTCCATGCCGCACATGTAAAAACTACCATTGATTTTAGCAACTGTTTGTAAAATAGTCCAAAGATGGAAGCAAGGTTCTGAAATTCAGAAAGTTTTTGTCCTAGTTATTTCTTTACATTGTTTTTGTAACCTTGAACGTGTCATCTAATTCCTCATTCTTATTTGAGAAACCAGAAGCTGTGCTTCACAGGGGTTTTTTGAAGACTCAATAATTGTAAATTACATTGAAAAATGAAGTGTTAGATATATGATGAAGCATAAATGGATGGATGCTTATTTTAGAACTCAATCACTAATGGTCATTGTCTTAGACCATTAAGGCTGTTATAACTAAAACACCATAAACTGGGTACCTTATTTTTTATTTATTTATTTATTTATTTATTTATTTTATTGTTGGGGATTCATTGAGGGTACCAGAAACCCGGTTACACTGACTGCATTTGTTAGGTAAAGTCCCTCTTACAATTGTGTTTTGCCCCTTATGAGGGAGGGGTGGGGAAAAAAAAAAGAAAGAAAGAATGGGTACCTTATTAATAGAAATTTATTTCTCATAGTCTGAATGGCTGGAAAGCCCAAGGTCAATTCACCAGTACTTTCAGTGTCTTGCTTGCTTTGTGGTTCATAGATGGCACCTTCTGCTGTCTGCTGTGTCTTCTTCATATGGTAGCAGGGGCAAGGGGTCTCTCTCAGACCTGTTTTACAAGGGCATTAATCTCATTCATGACAGCCCTGACCTCATGACCCAATCACTTCTCAAACACCCCTCCTTTTAATACCATCACTTTTGAGGTTAATGTTTCAACATATAGGCGTCAGAAGAATACAAACGTTAGACCATAATAGTCATTATTTTACAACCTGATTTTGCAATTTTCTCTGGGTCACTTCTTCCTTCATTGCGAACAAAGTTTTATGCCAGGTTTCTGAAATCCTTATTTTCCAAATTAAAGAATCAAAATTATGTGTGGTTGCTTTAAAGGCTAAAAAAAATGTATTTATTTTGTGTACTGAATCTTATATGATTTAATAAGAGATATTCTTCTTAAATATGTAGGTCCGAAAATGGCCAATTATTCACCACAGAAGAATTTATCTCCTACTAATCCATCCTTTTGCCAAAATCCTTCACCATTTTTCAATATTCTAGGATCAAACATGGTAAGCTGCTTCCAGCTAAGTTTGATTTTTCATCCTAAAATACTCTGGAGCTGTTCTTGATGTCTAATTTCTCTCTGGTGTTAATTCTAGTCTCTATGGTATTTGGCACCTGTGAGTATCCCATTTTCCCTCCCTGAATGGTTCCCTGCCTTCCTTGCCTATCTGAGGACTTCCCATTTGCCCTGATCTCCTCCCCACCCCAAGATGATCTCCTTCTCTTTTGAGTCCCTACTCTTTTATTCCTTCATCCATCCTCTTCTCCTTGCCAACAAAGAAAAGGGAAAGGGTGGAGGTTTCCAGAATGGAGTAGGAGATCCAATATGGGTACAATTCTGTTTTCTACTTCTATGCATCTCCCCTATTTCTGAACCTACCCATAGTTGGTGGGTGTTGTAGCTGAATCACTTGAATTCATCCTGTAGTATTGGGAATAATGTTTAATATTTACCTAATGGGAATCTTTCAGTCAAGTTGTTTGTAATTGCCAAAGGATAAGCAAAAGATAAGACTGATTATTTTTTTAAATGGCTATCTCCTATAAAATTAATGCATAAATTTAAATTTTGAAATACTTTCTGTAAAAGAGGCCACAAAATTGCTTGTGTTAATTAGTAGCATGAATTTCCTCCTTAGTAATGTCTTTAAGTGGGTAAGAAACAAACAATTCCCACACAATGAAACTTTTAGTATAATTAAAATGTAGACATATAGCCTTGAAAAGAGCTAGTGCTATTTTGGCAGAGAATTGTAAGCTTAAGTCTGAACATCCCTTAAGCCATTTGCTTATTTATGAAAGTAATTCTTCATGAATATACCGTTTCTTAAATACGTGATTTCATTCACTTACGTGTCTTGCATTTTCTGAAGGCTAAAACAGATCACAACAGGTAACAAATTAATAAAATGATGAGTCTACAGGCGATAAGCAGGGGGCTGAGATATTATGAGTCAGAGGAACAGCACTCTGAAGGAAAGGATTAGTAAATACAGGCAGAAGACCTTCGAGAATGGAAAAGAGACCAGTGTGATGGTCTGCAGAGAAGGAGGAGAGGAATGTAGAGAAGAGAAACTGAGGAAGGGGCCAGAGGCCAGATCAAGCAAGATCTAGTATGCCACAAAAGGAGTTTAGGTGTTTTTTAAAGGACAATGAGAAGGCTTTGAGAAATCTGAGGCAGAACAATGATAGTATCCGATTATATTTTTAGGGCAGGGGGAATGAAGAAAGGTTGATTGCTAGAAGAAATAAGAGTTTGCTAGCACTTGAAAAACTTATAGTCATAAGTTACCATAATATATTGTATATTTTAAAATAACTAGAAGAGAAAAATTTCAATGTGTCTAGCATAAAGAAAAAACAAATATTTAAAGTAATGGATGTCCTGATTACAATGATTTGATCTTTACAAATTATATGAAATATTAAATTATTATATGCACTCCCCAAAGTATATACATCTATTATGTATCAATATAAAAATTGAAATTAAAAGCAGAAGGAAAAAAGACCAGTTAAGAAGATGGAGTCACGGTGACTTGGGCCAGGGTGTCAGCAGTGGGCATGGAGAGAACTGTATGGTTTTAAGATAATTTGGAAACTTAACTTACAGAAGTCAGTGATGGGTGGGGTGTAGGGAGAAGTAAGTGATGAATTAAGGATGAAGCCCATGACCTTTGGTTGATATATACCAACCCTCAAGGTTATGTTTGCTTTTACTAAAAACTAAGTCTTTCAAATCCTAGAAAGAGAGACTAACACAAGAAATACAGGAAAAAATGCATTCATAGCTTTAAAAATATGTTGCAAATCTTGCTTAACATTCTGAACACTTGGTCTTACAGTAGCTTTTGGACAAAAGCAATAAAATTATAATGTGTACATTGGGTGCATAGCTGACCAGATTGTGGATCATTTAGGAAAATATACTGAAAAATGTTTGTCTGTCTCTTGAACCACTTTCTATTGTAATAGAAGTTCTACCAGCCCAACTAATTTTTTATGCACAGAAAGTGGTACAACTCCCTGGGAAATATAAATTTTTCTTTGACCAGTGCCCTGTAACTGCTTTAAGTGTAATTACACATTTTTCATTTAAGATCAATTTCACAAAATCTTTTTATGACCTAAGGCTGCCTTCTTAATAATTGGGTGAGCTAATTTATTAGGGTGTGTGTGCGTTGGTCTTGGTGTCATTCTTGCATGGGTTTAATTTAGAAACCTGCTCCATGTAGACCCGGGAAGGACTCTCTGGCTTCATATTATCCCCCTTATACCAACCCAGTGAGCCCTCTTTTGTTTCTCTGTGTATACAGTTGTAGAGAAAGCCCACAATAACCTGTTCTTAAAACAGCTCGGTAGGCAAATGAGGATATTTCCCATTTAGTTCTAGGGAACATGCCCCTCAGAACATAATTAAATCTGATCTCTCTCACTTGAAGCAGCATGAATAATTCATGGAGTTTAGCATAATGAGGTTTGGCTTTGGGAAATTTTTAGTTGATGTGCAAAGGTTATTATTATTATTTTTGTGTGTGTGTCATTAAAGGAAAAGATCCTACAGAGTTGTCTTCTATGCTAAGATTTAGGTGCCATGGAGGCTTCTGGAAGGGAGTGCGGGGTTGTGGGCTGTCAACTTCATGTGGAGGAAAATGTACTTGTATACACACTTAATTCAAGATGCTTATGTGAACTTGCATCTTCTCAGTATCTTGTCTCCATTAAATAAATGTGAGCAAGATGGGTGACTTCACCGAGTGGGTGGAATCTAGAATTAAGGGGTGCATCCCAAAGCTTTGACTCTTTTTGCTATGTGGGCCATTAGGAGAAACAGGGCAATTGGTATTTAGTCCTCTGGTCATACTCTGAGCCAAGAGTCCACAGGGAATAGCCAGCAGGGTCGCCTTAAAGAGGCTGTGTGTGGGCATGGACTCCACTGTCTGTTTCTCATAAACCAAGAGTCTGGATTCTTTAATCTCTTTCTATAAGAAATATAGGTCTTTTTTTTTTTTCCAAGAAGGTCAACAGGGCAACATTTTATATGCTAAGTATGAAAATGTTAATTCATGGTTCTTGCATGCAAAAAAAAGGTTGCAATTTAAGTAAGAGATAAGACAGATGCCTTATGAGAATCTCACCAGCAGGATAGCAGTCTGTAGTGAGTGAGCCAGTGCAAAGTTGATGCTCTCAGGAGGAAGGGATCACTCACTTGGTATTGATTGAAGTGTGTAGAGAAGGCTCTTTGGCAATGGTACTTTCGATAGGTTTTGAGTGATGTAGGGATCTTGATAGATAATGAGAAAAGGAGAGTGTGTTTTAAGAAATCATGATAAGAATGGCCACGACCTCTTGGATAATAGTGAAGACATCAGTTTGATGGCAGATGGGATTTGTACTACACAGATAAGTTTGGGGCCAAGTTATGGAGGACTTGAACACTGGGGTGAGGCTTCTGGGCTGAAGGCAGTGGGATGCTTGGCTTCTTGGTATGGAGAGCAGCATGATCCAACTGGCTTTTAGAAAGATTAACTCAGGAGCAGGCTTGTAGTGAATTTGTATCTAAGATCATAGGCCAGTGATTTTCAACTAGTATGCCGTGGCACACTGGTGTGCTGTGAGAGGTCTAAGGTGTGCCTCAAAAAGTTTTGAAGATCATTAATTAAATTATTTTCGAAAGAAGTTCAAAGCACAGTAAGCATATTCTTCTTTTTACTCTTTTTTTGGATCAACATAATTTAAATATGCCTTGGAAGTTTAACAGTAGTTTCAAGTGTGCTGTGTGATTAAAATGGTTAAAAAACACTTCTGTAGGTCATTGTCCTTGTCTATTGGAGAGGTTGAAAGGACTTTGGGGGGAATGCAGGCACAGGCAGGATATTAAGGAGAAACAGGCAGTTCTTAGTGACTTGCTGTCAGTGAGGGAAAGAGAGAGGGCGGGATGAAGGTTTTAGTCAAGCCCTTTCATCCTCTAGTCTATTTTCGCATGTGTTCCTACATTCTTCTCCTTAGTCTTCTGGTAAAATCCAATTGACCCCCAAGATGTTACAGCCTTATATTTTACTCTTAGGAGGACTTACATATATTTTCAAACATCTAAACCAGTTGGCAGACATGAATACTAATTCATTGATTGTGAATTATGGCTTATCAGGAGCAGCATAGGCCAGCAGCAGAGATATGTCCACATACTTATATAGAGGCCCTCCCACAACCCTCACACCCACCACCCCCAGGCTTTAGATGGGTACTGGTACATAGCCTTTTAGGAACCATTCCACATAGCAGCAGGTGAGTGATGGGTAGCCCAGTGAAGCTTCATCTGTATTTATAGCTGCACCCCATCACTTGCATCACTGCCTGAGCTTCACCTCCTGTCAGATAACCCCTCCTCTAAACCTTCTCCCAGGCCGTGGAAAAACTGTCTTCCATGAAACTGGTCTCTGGTGCCAAAAAGGTTGGGAATCACTGTCCGAACACCATTCTGCTTCCCTTCCCACTTTGTGGACAGAGTGGAGGCTGTCCAGGACAGTGTATTGAGCACTGTGCACATATACCCAGGGCATAGGCCACCCCTGATGGCTGTCAGGTTGCCCTGCATGCATGCAGGAAGTACAGACAGAGAGGAGGCTGGTGGCTTAGGCTTGGGTCTTACCAATAAAGAGCCTCATTTCCTTAGGAACGTGGACTCTCTATGGGTAACAAGGAAGGAGACGTTCACTGCAAAATTTTAAAGCAGGAGAACTGAAATTCTCCAGTGTACGTTTTAGAAACATAACATATCTGAAATGGGTGTGGAATTGGAGGGGAGGGGAATTGAAAGCAGAGAAACCAATACTAAGTCACCACCATGCCAAAGTGTGAATTTTTTCAGGATTTTCCTATCTGCTGTTGTTTTTGTAGGGGTGCAATTGAACATTGAAAATGGCAGAACTTTTCTGTGTTTGCATTATACTTTAGTAAGATATAAGGTTAATTGTGCATGTTAATGAATCAGCAAATTAAAATTCTGGGCTTTCGTGACCTGGCAGAATTTCATCTCCTTATATTTTTTTCTTTGCCAAAAAATATCTTGCTTTCCTTCTTGCAGAAGTTGAGTTGAAATCACATAAAAATAGGGTGAAACATTATTTACTGTGAAGCACTAACGAGATGGGCCTCTGGTGCTTTGAAGGAGTTGGTTTATTCATCCAATCAACTCAGTTACATTCAGGGAGGAAGTTAAGAGCTGGAGGAACTGCGCTCACCTTCACAGATGGCAATAAACATACAGGTTCTCGAGCTCTGGTCAGATGTGGTGCAAGAACTGTTATTTGTTTGGCTTGTTAAAAAGAGATTATTTTTTCCTCTTCAGCACCTGCCTTCTATTGTCATAATTCCTGGGAGTGCCTGGGTGCACCTTGAGTTTAATTAGGGCGAAGTGCATACAGTAGCTTTTAAAGCAGGAGTTTGGGTGAAAGGTTCTGGGAACTGTGTTCTTAGGTGAAAGGGGGGGAAGGAGCCATCACCTCTCTGTTGTGTTTGTTTTCACTGGGCAGATCTCTGGTTTTGTGGTCGCAGAGTTACACCTTTTGGATTAGTCCTGACAGAGAGGGAAGGAAACAGCTCAGTTTGGACACACACATGCTGGTTAGGAAATGGAATTTTATTATTATTGGCTGCGGCGGTGCCTGTGGCTCAGTGAGTAGGGTGCCAGTCCCATATGCCAGAGGTGGCGGGTTCAAACCCAGCCCCAGCCAAAAACTGCAAAAAAAAAAAAAAACAAAACAAAACAAACTGAGATATTATTATTAGCTTAGGCATCAACTACTAGCCGTGGCTTATTGCTAAGTTGGAGATACTACCTATAAAAGAAATCTCATGTGGGTCTTTAGTCTAGCCAAGGATGGTCAACCTTTTTCTGTAAAGGGCCAGATAGTAGATATTTTAGGGTTTGTGGGACACATTGTCCCTGTCTTGAGTCTCTTACCTCAGCCATTGTAGTGAGGAAGGTAGCCACAGACGATACATAAATAGATAAGTGTGGCTATGTGTCAGTAAAACTTTATTTACTAAATAGGTGGTGGCAATCTTTGGCCTGTGAGCTTCAGTTTGCTGACTGCTGGTCTAGGCAATAACTAGCATTAGAGAAATAGATGGAGATGGTCGTACTATTGGATAATGATGTTACTCCCCCCACCCCTAGCTTTGCATCATGTTTGTCTGTTTGCATCATCTTTCTCACAATACCACAGAAAATTATAGCACCTTACAAACCCTACAGTTTGTTTTATTTAAGAACTTAATGTCATGCCAAGGTGAATAAAAGAAGTGCCAAAGCCATTTAGTATTTGCCAGCAAGTTTCATATTTGTTGATGGGCCAGATGGGTGGATCATGGGGCAGTGGGTGATCACATAAAAGGTGACATCCTCATAAGTATGAAAGCCTTGTATTTCTTATTCTCCCAAAGCAGACTGGTTCTTTTTTGCATGACTGAGAACACTTGAGTTTCTCTGTTCATATCCCATTGACTTCCCAGCTGCAGTTTTATCATTGCCCAGAGGTTATGACATTACTCTTCAAACTTTCTATTTTCTTTTTGGTTGTTTCAGAGGTCTTTTGTGCACCTGCCCACATTTTCCCAGGGTCATCTATCTCTTGCTCCAGCTCTGCAGGGCCGTGAGTGAATTCCACCAGGTAGCACCTTGGCCCCTACCCTCCTATCAGCCTTCCTACCCATCACCTGGGGCTTTCTGGTGGACCTGCAGTGGGCAAACAGGACCATCCCTCCTCAACACACATGTGGTGGGCTTCTAACAAAGAAGAGTGGGAGCCAGGGGATAAATTATTCACCTTTCTCCCCTATGTGGCATGTTGCTCATGTGACTTCTCAGGAACACATCCTGCAAATCAAGCAGGCATGTTTGGAGGTGGCCATTCTAATGACCCATCAATATAGCATATCGGCCCTGGGTCCTCCTGTGCTTCACTGCACTTGTCCCCTTTCCTGCATTCTGGGACTGCACTGTCTAGTGGAATGCTGGCACACAGATCCTCTGACCCGGGTTCTTCTTTCTGGGAACCCAGACTAAGTGTCTGCTCTGAGAAGGAGTAGCTTACATCAAAGGAATTGCAGGACCTAAAGGCACACGCAGGAGGGGAGCTTGCGGGTGTCTGACCAGGGTGGGGTGTGTGGAAGACAAAGTGGAGGGAAGCAGCCCCTCAGCTGGATGACTCAGCAGTCTGATGGCACGAAGGTTCCCAGCACTCATGGTAGGTGGGAAGGATGAATGTGGTATTCCAATTGTGAAGGCTTCCTTCCTTGTGGCTGACCAGGGCACTGCTGGTAGAGTGTGAAGGCTTAGGGTGTGTGGGTGGAGCTGTGTGGGGCATAACAGTTGCAAGCACGGTGGAGTGCTTAGGGCTTCTGCTAACTGCAATGCAAGCCTTAAAAAACAAAGAAATCAATAGCAGGACCACCAACTTCCAACTCACGACATGCTTTGAAAGCAGAAGACCTCTATGACCGACCTGGCAGGGGCTGTCCTCTCCTGCAGCTTTAGGGAAGGCCGTGTGGAGTTGTGAGGCTCTAACTGTAAGGGTAGCAGCTGCAAAAGAGACCGAATGAATAGCCTTAGCAGGTCTCCTGTATAAGAATCAAGCCCTCATGAGAAACAAATGGGGCCCTGAGACTTGGGATGGTGGCATTTGGTGGATGTGCCCAAGAACATTAAATTCCCAGCTTTCTCTGAAGTCTCATGGGGGGCAGAAGCAGCCCCTTCCTCTTCCTCTTGGCTGTTGACTGTATGATGACCTCCTCTGGGGAAGATGCTGTCAAGGAGATGCTGGTTCTTTGGATCTGGCCCTTTCATCTCTTATTACGTCCAGGCTGATGTATAAAGTGAGGTCCCAGCCCAGCCTAAGGCAGATGCAATAGTTTCTAGGCTCAAGGCTTTGCAGGTCCTGGGGGAGCCCTTGTAGCTGGCGGCCTTCGTGTGTCTGTCTTGGGAGTGAAGTGCAGAACAGAAGCCTGGACAGGGAGAATCTGTGAGCACGGGGCACTCAGCTGTGACTCTGGAGTGAATGTTTTGACAGTAACTTCCAGAATCTGCAGGGAAAGCTTTCTGAATCGCCTCAGCTTCCTTTAGAGCAGTGGTTCTCAATCTTCCTAATGCTGCGGCCTTTTAATACAGTCCTTGTGGGTCACTTGAGAACCACTGCTTTAGAGCCTTTTCCTCCTGACATTACTGCTGACTTCACTGATGCCTGGAGGGCCCATTTTGCTTCCTGAGGGTCTCTCGTGTACAGGGATTTGCCCCAAATGCAGAGTGACTGCTGGCTGATATCTGTTCTGCCTTGTTTTGGGGAGTCCATGAGAGGGAAGCATGGTGTGCTGTGGCCTACATTCTCTAGCACATGCTCCTCTTGGCCCCATCGAAGATGCCCTCCTTCTCTGTGAACACTCTGGCCCAGCAGCCTTAGAGGTGCTGAGGGTGTAACTCACAGAAAGCACAATGTCACGCTGTCACAGAGGCTCCAGCTGGGTTTGTAGCATCTCAGAAGGTGGCAGGATTTCTGTTCCAAATATGATCTCAGACTTAGAACTGGGTCCTAGAAATCCCTTCTGACCAATCACATAGATGATGGGGGTGGGGAGTGAGGAATGTCACTGCAAAGCGGCTCACCCTCTCCCTGCTCTGGCCTAATGCCTTAAAGGAAAGGTGGGCTACCCACAGCTAACCCAGTGCTACTGAAAGTTGTTGTGAATAATTATCACTTTCTTTCCCATCACAGTCCTTCCACCTCATTTACCCAGCAGGAGAGACTCAGGTTCAACAGTGTCTTTTTTTTTTTTTTTTTTAAACTAGCTGCTAGGATTTTTCTATTACTTTTCTTGATCGTATTAGTTTCACGCTTCAGCTGTCCATGCTTCTATAACTACATCTGCATGTTTTGTCTCCAATCCCAGGCTGATCTCACACAATATCACCATCACTAGAACACTAGAAGGAAAAAAGAAAAGCTCCAAGTAGATTGAGTGGCAGAAAAAGAATGAGACAGTGTCTAGGCTTTCAAAGGCCCCTCCCCCCAACCTCTTGACTCACACAACAATTTGAAGACTGAGTTTATTCACATATTTTTTATTTGCATGTGTTCCCTGGCCTCCTCCTTCATTTTGAGACAATGATAAGAGAGCTACTTTTCTTCCTGATGAGTTTCCAGGAGCAGCCCTGAGTTTCTTAGGACTTGTTGAAAAGATGCAAACTTCGTTACCTTGATGAAGACAAAAGAAGTCATGCTTAACCTCTCTTGGCAAGTCTTCAATTGCTCTCAGGTTCAATCCTGAGAGGTAATCAGAAAATTCCACCAGAGTAGAAAAAGAGCTCTACAAATGCACTCAGCTAAGAACTATGACCACGTAATTGTTTTCATCTTTTTTTGACAGTAATCCCTGAAAAAAGAAGATTACGTAAGAGAAGGAGAAGAAGTAGTCTGAATCCATAAACACGTCCATGAAAGCCAGTGATCAGATGTCTAGCTACATTACACTAGGTAAATGATTTACCTCTCTGAGCTTCCTTCTGTCAGTTAGAAAACTTTGTTGAGCAGGTGCGAGGCTAGAGTTTGTTAAGCAGTTCACACAGTGCACAGTAGGTGTATAGTAAATGGTCAGTCTTATTAGGTAAAAGCAATTTGTATATGTGTTGATGCTTCACCTCAGGGTCTACTAACTTACAGTCTTGGATTGGGTTGCTTAGGTTATCAAAATAGACTTGAAAAGGCCAATAATAATCCCTGTAAAAGAAAGAGTAAGCACAAGAACCATCTGTTAATCATCAAACAATTCTTTTGACATTTATCCCTCAAACAGCCCCATCAGTTAAATCAGCAAATTATTAGATTAGGAGCTATATCATCTAAATGCGATCAGTTTATTTGTCCAACATGGTTATTATATAATCCACAACAATTAGCATTCATCGGTCACTTAATATATGCCAAATGCTTGATTTCATGTGATTCTCACAAGGATGCTGGGAGAGACACCGCCGTTGCCCGAGTGCTCCCAGGGATGACACCAGGCCTGAGAGAGGATAACTTGTCTAAAATCACATAGCAAGTGGTCAAGGAGTTGGGCCTCTTCCTGGATCTGATGGATTCAAAGTTCTTGCCCCCCGGGTCCTGCTGCCTCCATCCTCTGTGTTACCGGGGTGACCTTAACACAAGAAAAACGGGTGCTTCCTTCTCAGAGGTGCCTTCCAAGGCACACTGGAGCCTGAGGCATAAAAACCAATGTGGGCCCCTAGATGCACTGATCAGAATGTCCTCCATATTTTGAAACAAGTGGAAAAAGTTAATAAGAGCTCTACAAAACCACCAAACATACAAAGCCATTGATTGTTCAATCTTTCTCATACTGTTGTCAACACTCAGACCTGTGAGAGGGGTGGCAGGGGGACATGAGGGTCCCTGGGAACCCTGGGCTGACCAGGGATGACTGCTCTCATTGCAAAATAACACGCGGTGGTTATTTTGGCCTGTCTTTGATTAAAATCTCAATATTTTGTTTAACATGGACTTTTGGGGACTAATTTTGATTCTTTAAATTCCTGTATTTAAATTTTATGGTTTTTTTCTTTTTTTGAGACAGCATCTTGCTCTGCTGCCTGAGTTATAGTGCAGAGACATCATCATATCTCACTGCAATCTCAAACTCCTGAGCTCAAGCAATCCTCCCACCTTAGCCTCCTTAATAGCTGGGACTACAGGTGCAAGCCACCATGCCTGGCTAATTTTTTATTTTTTTGTAGAGAGTCTTGCTGTGTTGTTCAGGCTGGTCTTGAACTCCTCTTGTCCTCAGGAGAAATGATGCACTCATATCATTTTGGTTCAAATTGATGAACAAAGAAACTACAGAAGAGGAAATCTGAGGAGTTGAATAAACATATGAAAAGCCCCTCAATCTGAGGGAAATTAGGAAAAATTCAAATAAAAACCACAACTGGGTGCCATTTCATACTTTCAGGCTGACAAAAATTACAAAGTCTGGTAAAACCACATGTCAGAATAGATGTTGGCAACAGATCCTGCCACACAGCTCTAATGGTGGTGGCAACTATAACAATTCCTTTGGAGTGGTTCTGATACAGAGTTACCCTATTCAAGGCTGGACAAAGGATCTCAGTTTCCTAGGCTTGGACAATTTCACAAAGGCAACACCCTGACATTCACCTCACAGTGGAAGGGACTGTATCCATTGAAAAAGTGTTTTTCCACTACCACATCTTGGCCAAATGTAACTGTTAAGCCTATATATGCCCCTAGACAAAGGACCCAGGTGGAGATTTTCCAACTTGGGTCTTTCCCTCTTCTACAAGCTCTGGTGCTTTTTTTGTATTCTTTTCTGTATAATAAATCCTATCTTAGCACTGATCTGTGGTCCGTGGGCTCACTCTTCAAATTCCTGAGACCAAGGACCTACTGCAGAAAGAAATTCCAGTAACAATTCTACAACATCTGGTAAATTTGAAGATGTGAGTGTACTATGACCTAATAATTCTACTTCTGGACAAATTCTTGCAACATGATGAAATGTGTAATTATGTTCTTTGCAGCATTACTTGTAATGACAAAAAACCAAAAGTATTTAAATATTCTTCCACAGAAGAATGGAAAAATGAATAATAAATCATGGTATATTCCTGAAGTGGCATGTTATATAGTATAGAATATAAATAAAGTACGTGTAAAATTAGCAACACTAGTAAGTTTTACGCATCAAAATGGAGAGTGGAAAAGCAAATTGTAAAAGGATACCATTTATTTAAAGTTTAAATGAGCAGTGAAAGCTAAATGCAGTGGCACAGGTCCAAGATCATTTGAGCCCACAAGTTTGAGATCAGTCTGGGCAATGTAGTGAATCTAGTCACTAAAAACAAGTAAATGAACAAATAAAAGCAGCCAAAACAATATAAAGCACTGTTTGAGTATACACATATATGTAGTAAAAATCCAAAGGAATGCTTAAGAACAATGAACACCAAATTCAGGCTTTGGGTTGCCTTGGGGGGAAGGGAGTGGAGTGAACATGAGGGACCTCAAATGTGTTTGCAGCGTTTTATCCTTAGGGTGGGTAGTGGGGTCACATTCACTCTTGTTACCCTTGATTATTTTATCTTATGCCTTATTTTTGCACATGAGCAAAATCTTTCATTACTAAAAGAAATTTCTTTTTATTTCAATAGATTAGGAGACACAGTGGGAAGTCAGGGCTGTTAGTGTACCCACCACCTAAAGAGTGTGCATTGTACCTTATAGGTAATTTTTGATCTTTTACCTCCACACCCCACTCTCCAAAGTCCATGATATTCTTCTTAGTAACCATGTGTACCCATTGTTTAGTACTGATGAGTACACATAGTGTTTGTTTTTTCTTTCCTGAGATACCTAAGGGAAAATTTTTTAAAAAATCATATTTTGGAGTTGACTTCATTTCAAATTCTTTTTTACTCTCTACAAGCAGGAGCAAGTATCTTAAGCCCTCTGAAGGGCTTTCATAAACGGTTTCCCCACTTATAAAATGAAGATAGTTATTCCTTATTCCATAAGGTCTGCCCCTCTGTAAAATGAACATAGTAATTTTTTATTCTAAGGTTTGCCCCTCTATAAAATGAAGATAGTAATTCCTTATTGCATAAGGTGCATAGGATCAGGAGAGACAGTGCAGGTCAAGCAGACAGCCCAGTGTCTACACACGTATTGAACATTCAATTAATGTTGGAGTGAATGATAGTTCTAGAAGGTTCTTTATACATACTTATTAAATTTAAGCTGAAGTAATGTTGGTTGCCAATAGCAAATACGTTATCAGTTTCCTTCCTGCCTGTCAGACTCTCCCAAACCTCAACCTGAAAGGTGAATGATGCATTCAATTTTTCTTGTTTACAGTTTAATTAAGTCTTTCCTTTAGGTCATGGTCACACAGGTCAATATTTGTTTTTAAGGCTAGGTTAATGTCTCTGACTTTTTCAATAATTTAGATAATTGAAGTGTTTCAGGCAGGGTCTGTCTAAATGCATAATTTGCTCGACACAGAGGAAGATCTTGAAACATTCAATATCTTCTCTCTCTCTCTCACATACACACACAAAGTCCACCCTGCATATTGCATTACTATTACTGCTTTAAAGTGGGTTTTGTTGTTGATGTTGTTTGTTTTTGCAACATACTCTCACTTTGTCACCCAGGGAGTGCAGTGGCCTGATCATAGATCATCATAACCTTGAATTCCTGGGCTCAAGTGATCCCTCTGCCTCTGCCTCCCAAAGTGCTGGGATTATAGGAGTAGGCCACTGTGCCTGGCCTTGCTTGACTCTATATAACAAATGCAATCAGCGTAACCAAATTCTTTGTACCCTCAATGATCCCAAACAATAAAAAAAATAAAATAAAATAAAGTCTTTTAATGGCTTTCAGGTTAATGCAACATAACTACAAGCCGAGTCCTGCAAACTGAATCCCCTTAGCCCAGGTCAACTCTATGGCCCGGCCCTAGCCTACCTTTCAAGCCTGTGAAACAGGTATCTTGTCCCACATCCACACCTGTGCTGCTACATCACAGCCAGGTGTAGGGACAGTCTTGGAACATGCAGAACTCCTTGTTAGTTTGATTTCCCATGAGATAGATCAAGGAAACAAGGAAATGTCCTCCATGAATGCTGCAAAAGAGAATACTGTGATAAGCAGTGTGATAGAAAGGAGGCAAATACCAGAAAGCAGGGACACAGTCAAGCAACATGCTGAATTCTTGTAATAATTTTATAATAATTCTCTCCTACCATAAAATTGAATAATAGCTATAAAATCAATTATGAACATCATGATTTAATGTTCTAATTAATGAAAACCCCATTGAAGAGCTAAAAGTTTAGTAAACAAATCTTTTTGTGCTATAAACCTTGCCCAAATATTCCAGCACCAGAATCCCAGTGCTTGAATCCCAACTCTGCCTCTACACAGAGGTTAAGTAACTGTGACCTTTAGTAAATCACTTGACCTCTGTGCCTGTTTTTTAGGTTTGTTGTGGAGACTAAATGAGTTAATATGTGTAAACTGAATAGTGCCTCATCATTAGAAGTGTGTCAAAATTATTAGCTATTATTTTCCACCTAATTCGGTTGAACTACTCTTTTGTATCTTAATGTTAAGTTGTTTATATATAAAAACACAAGCATAATTTGACTGTCTTAAGAGGATTACTGTTAAGTAGGCTGACAGGAACCAGGAAAAAGCAGGAAGACCAATTAACAGGCTTTTGCAAGAATCAAAGTGAGTGATGATGGTGGCTTGGACAGGGTGGTAACAACAAAATCTACTAAATAGTCTCTCCATCTCCCCTTGCTTAGTGGTACCATGTTTATCATAAATCAATGCCTTTGTACATGTGTGTGTGTTGTGTGCATGAATGTGTGTATGTTGTGTATCCAGTTAATTTTTGGATACACTTCAACCCTGGACCCAGGATTGTTGACATGCACATATGTATGTGCAGCGTTGAGTTCAATTCTATTCATTTTATCTATATATCTGTTCTTCTGCGAATACTATACTTTTTATTAAAGTGCCCATCGACCCACGAATGGATTAATAAATTGAGGTATATGTACACCATGGAATATTATGCAGCCTTACAGAAAGATGGAGATGTTACCTCTTTCATGTCTCCATGGATGGAGCTGGAACATACTATACTGTTTTTAATATTAAGACTTAGTGAGAATGTGTTAACAGCTGCTGGAGTGAGTCCTCCTTTTTTGCTCTTTTTTTTTTCAAAGTTAGCATGATTATTTATGTTCTTTTATTTACATTTGGGGGTGAAATTTGTCAAATTTCTCCAATAAGAAATTTTTAAAATTTACTATGTCTGCAAATTAATCTGGAGAGAATTGTCATCTTTACTAGGTTGTTATCACTTCCATGCATTCATATCTTCTTTTTATGTACAATAATTAAAATTTTAAAATATATTCCACAAGGATCTTTTGTGTGCTTTCTTAGACTGAGTCTTAAATACTTTGTTATAAAAAGTATGTTATTTTCAATTTGATTATGGCCACAATAAAGAAATATTGATTTTTATAAATTCATTCTGTTTCTAGTAACTTTGCTAAGGTTTCTCATTAGATTTCATAATTTATCTTTTTTTAATTGGGTTTTTATATTTCTGGTAATTGATAATAGTTTGGAACTAAAGTTCATAGTTCTTTGCCTGAAAGGTGAAATTCCAATTTTAATAAAAATGCAAAATTCAAAATCTCTTCTTGAGAATAAACAAATGTACAATTCCAGGACCTTATTAGCAAAATCACAACTAGGGATAATCAGTGTTTGTCCAACTATGATCATGTGAATTGAGCCACATTTCCAAATACAGTATTTTTCTTACTGGTGATGACAAATAGCAACAACAAAAATATGAATCTTTCTCTTCATATATGCATACAGGTTTAGCACAATAGTTCAGAAGCATATGTGGGTATCTCACCCTTTTATTTGTTTAAATTTATTATACTAAAGGTAAATGTTATGTTTTTACTTTGTTGTTAATTAGACATATTTTTCTTTGTTGATAATATAAACATCAATTTTGTATGGTTTTCTATTTTGTTTATATATCATACAAATCAATTTAAACTGAGGCAAAATTTAGAATTATATGTCATAGCAAAATTCACCAGATATTTAAATATTTAAACATAAGTCAGTAAAAGGGATCTGTTTTCAATTTTGTTTTCTATACACATTCTTCATATATATAAAAAGACACAGAAATCCATCAATTTTCAACAAATTTTATTTATTTATTTATTTATTTAGAGACAGAGCCGCAAGCTCTTGCCCTGGGTAGAGTGTTGTGGCATCACAGCTCACAGCAACCTCTAACTCCTGGGCTTAAGTGATTCTCTTGCTTCAGCTCCCCAATTAGCTGGGACTACAGGCACCTGCCACAACTCTGGCTGTTATTTGGCTGTGGTTGTCATTGTTGTTTGTCAGGCCTGGGCTTGATTCAAACCTGCCAACTCTGGTGTATGTGGCTGGTGCCTTAGTCGCTTGAGCTACAGGTGCAGAGCTGAATTTATTTATTTATTTTTTAATTTTAGTATTATTATTTTTTATTAAATAATAACTTTGTACATTGATGCATTTATGGGGTCCAGGGTACTGCTTCTATATACAATGTGAAATGCTTACATTGAACTATGTAACACATCCATCACAATGATACTCATTTCAAATAGTTTTAAAATGTACCATTGCATCATGTACATCAGGTGAGGTCCCCCCAAAAACCCTCCCTCCTCTCATATCCCCCTTCCCCTCCCTTCTCTCTCCTCTTACCTTCTATTTTCTGGACTATAGTTATGTTTTGCCATTCATATGAGTGTGTAGGTGATTATATATTGATTTCATAGTAGTATTGAGTACATTGGATATTTTTTTCCCCATTCTTGACATACTTTACTAAAAAGAATATGTTCCAGCTCCATCCAGGTAAACATAAAAGATGTGAAATCTCCATCCTTTTTTATAGGCTGCATAGTATTCCATAGTGTACATATACCACAATTTGTTAATCCATTCATGGGTTGATGGGCATGAGCTGTTTCCATGTCTTGGCTATTATGAATTGGGCTGCAATAAACGTTCTGGTTCTTTTTGAGCATGAATGATGCTACAATAAACATTTGAATGCAAGTGTCTATTGATATTATGACTGTTTTTCCTTTAGGTAAATACTCAGTAGTGGGATTGCTAGATCAAATGATAGGTCTACTTTTAGTTCTTTAGGGAATCCCCATACTATTTTCCATACAGGTTGTACCAGTTTGCAGTCCCACCAACAGTGCATAAGTGTTCCTTTCTTTCCACATCCACACCAGCAGCTATTGTTTTGGGATGTTTTGGTAAAAGCCATTCTTACTGGTGTTAAGTGATATTTCACTGGGATTTTGATTTGCATTTCCCTGATGATTAGTGACATTGAGCCTATTTTCATATGTTTATTGACCAGCAGTTCATCTTCTTTTCTGAAAAGTTTCTGTTTATGTCTTTTCCCCACTTTTTAATGGAGTGATTTGATTATTTCTTGCTGATTTGCTTAAATTCTTTGTAGATTCTGGTTATTAGCCCTTTACTGGATGTATAGTACGTGAATATTTCTTCCATTCTGTAGGTTGTCTATTTGATCCATTCATTGTTTCCTTGGCTGTGCAGAAGCTTTTTAATTAAATCCCATTTAATTAATTTTGTTATTGCTATTTTTTTTTGTTATTGCTATTATTGCCATTGGGATAGTCTGCACGAATTCTTTGCCTAGGCCAATATCCACTGGAGTTTTTCCAACATTTTCTTCTAGAATTATAATGGTTTTATGCCTTAGGTTTAAGTCTGTTATCCATCTGGAATTAATTTTAGCGAGTGATGAAAGGTATGAATCCTGTTTCAATCTTCCACATGTGGCTATCCAATTTTTCTAGCACCATTTATTGAAGAGGAAGTCCTTCTCCCAGTGTATGTTGTTGTCTGCTTTGTCAAAGATCAGACAATATATGTGGATATGTGGATGATTTTACGTCTAGCTTCTCTGTCCTCTTCCATTGGTCTATGTCTCTGTGTGTCAGTATCGTGGTGTTTGGTTACTATAGTTTTTTAGTATGGCTTAGAGTCTGGTAAGGTGATATTTTCAGATTTGTTCCTTTTACTTGTGGTTGCTTTGGCTATTTGGACTCTTCAGGTTCCAAACGAAGTATAGAATTATTTTTTCTAGATCTGCAAAAGATAATGTTGGTATTTTGATGGGGATTGTATTGAATCTGTAAATCACTCTGGGTACTATGACAATTTAACAGTGTTGACTCTGCTGATCCAAGAATATGATATATTTTTCCATTTGTTTACATCACCAGCAATTTCCTTGCATAGCGATTCATAGTTCTCCTTATAGAGATATTTCCCCTCCTTGATTTAGTATATTTCTAGTTATTTTATTTTCTTTGTAGCTATTGTGAAAACTATTGCATTTTTTATTTGATTCTTAGCTTGGCTGTTTTTGGTGTATAAGAATGCTACTGATTATATACATTATTTTGGAAGATAATAAAATCTTTGCTAGTTTTTTTCATATCAATTCTAGGCATCTTTTGATGGACTCTTTGGGGTTTTATAGGTATAAGATCATTAATAGCAAAGAGCAATAGTTTGACCACCTCTGCCTTCATTTGGATACCCTTGATATCTTTCTCTTGTCTAATTGCTCTGGCTAAGACTTCCAGCACTATGTTGATTGTATACAGTTAGGGGCCTCAGGTAGACACCTATTGAAAATGGATTCCTTCAAATCTAAGGGCTGTGGAACTCCTCTTTCTGGGACACTCGCTAACTTTATGCACACAAAGTATGGAGTGGAAAAAACTGGATATACATATGCAGAAGAAGGAAACTAGTTTCTTGTCTTACCATATACAAAATCAACTCAGAATGAACTAAAGTCTTAAAGGAAATACTAAAACTATAAAACTACTAGAAGAAAATATAGAAAAATGCTTCAAGATATTGGTTTAGGGAGAGATTTTATGGCTAAGACTTCAAAAGCACAGGCGATAACCACAAAAATAGGCAGATGGAACTATATCAAATCAGAAAGCTTCTGCACAGCAAAGGAAACAAAAAACAGTTAAGACACAATCTATAGAATGGGAGAAAATATTTGCAAACTATTTTTCCAACAAGGAACTAATATCTAGAATATACAAAGAACTCAACAGAAAAAATCCCAAATAATCCCATTAAAAAGTAGGCAAAAGATCTGAATAGACATTTCCTAAAAGAAGACATACCGGTGGCCAATAGATATGTGAAAAAATGCTCAACATCATTCATCATAAGGGAAATGCAAATCAAAGTCACATGAGATATCTTCTTAACCCAATTAGAATGACTATTATGGAAATGACAAAAATAACAAATTCTGGTAAGGATGAAAAGAAACGGGAACTTTTATACACTATTGTTGAGAATGTAAGTTAGCACAGCCATTATAGACAACAACATGAAGTTTTCTCAAAAAATTAAAAATAGAACTCCTATATCATCTAGCAGTCTCACTACAGGGCATTTATGCAAAGAAAAGGAAATCAATGTATCAACGAGATACTAGGCTATTCTCAGTAGCCAAGATATGGAATCAACCTAAGTATCCATGAATGGATGAATGGATAAAGAAAATATAATATATGCACACAATGGAATGCTGTTCATCCATAAAAAAGAATGAAATTCTGTCATTTGCAAACTGGGCACTGTAGCTAAGTAGTTAACTACTGAGCTGGCCTCACACACCAGGGGCAGTGAGTTCAAACTTCACCTGGTCCTGATCACCAAAAAAAAAAAAAAAAAAAAAGAAGAAATTCTGTTATTTGCAGCAACATAGATGGAATTGGAGGCCATCATGGTGAATGAAATAAGCCAGACACAGGAAGACAAATATTGCATGTTCTCTCTCATGTGTTAGAGCTTGAAAGTCTGATCTCATGAAGGTAGAGAGTAGAACAATGGTTACCAGAGGCTGGGAAGAGTGTGAGAAGGAGATGAAGATGAGTTGGGTAGGCCAACTAGGGTGGCCAACGCCTGTTATCCTAGCATGTTGGGAGGCCAAAGTGTGTGGATTGCTGGAGCTCAGGAGTTCAAAACCAGCCTAAGCAACAGCAAGACCCTGTCTCGAATAAAAATAGAAAAACTAGCTAAGCACATCTATGATTACAGCTCATGCGAGACTGAGGAAAGAGGATTGCTCAAGCCCAAGAGTTTGAGGTTGCTGTGAACTGTGATGCTGCAGCACTCTACCCAGGGCAACAGAGTGAAACTCCATCTCAAAAACCAAAACAAAACCAAAAACACAACCCAAACCGAAAAAGATAAGTTGGTTAATGAGTGGAAATATATGGTTACATAAAAGGAGTGAGTTCTAATGTTTGATTGCACCACAGGGTGACTATAGTTAACAACATTATATCATATATTTCCAAATAGCTAGAAGAGATTTGAAATGTTCCCAAAGAAATGAAAAAGTCCAAGGTGATGGATATCTTAGAATACCCTGATCTGACCATTACACATAGTATTCACATATCAAAATGTCGCATGTACCCCATAGATATGTACAAATATGTATAAAAAACTTAAAAATATATGGGCTCAGAGTCTGTATTTTTAGAAAAATGGGTTATCCTTACTTAGGACAGCTTACAATTATAGTGGCCACAGTGGGGGTTTTAACTTGTCTCTAGCACGTGGCAACTCAGGAGGGCTTTCCCCCCACTTTTGTTCCAGGAATATATAAAAATTACCTCTTCCTGGGAGTGAATACTGACCAATATATATGTAATAGTTGCCCTACTGCTCTTGCAATCTGTGTCTGTTCAGAAATAATGCTTTACTTCATTAGTTCCTACTTAAGGGAATTTTTAGAGCTTGAATTTCAGGACATTCCAGTTTAGAAATTTCTTTAATTCTTATGCTTTTCTTTATGTCTGGAACTGCATTTTTAATATCTTGGCAGATGATGTGTAAACACTTAAGAATTTTACACCCACAATTTGCTTGGTGAGCAGATAGGGCATTTCTTTTCTTTTCTTTTTTTTTTTTTTTTTTGCAGTTTTTGCTGGGGCTGGGTTTGAACCTGCTACCTCTGGCATATGCGGCCGGCACCCTACTCCTTTGAGCCATAGGCGCCGCCCAGGGCATTTCTTCAAAGTGTAGTTTTTTGGTTTTTTTTTTTCTTCTGATTATAGGATAGCTGCAAGATTTTCATCAACCAATTTGGAGGAATTTAAGCATTTTCTATCCAAAGTTGTACTTTAAGCAGTAGTTTCTAATTCTCATTTCTTATAATTTGATAAGTATTTCTTTTTTTCTTTCTGTGAAGTCTCACAATATTATCAATAGCTATTTCATTAAAAGAGAACAAACATTTAGATTGTGAGTGTGTGAAGAAAAAACTTATGGGAAATTATGCTCAAAGTATTTAGGTAATAATATTTTCTGAATAACAAAATAGAGAATTCTTGCTACAGAGAATAAGACTGCATGGCAATATTAATAATTTTTAGAAAAGATGCTTATTTCATTTATGTTTGTGTTTTCTGTATTTATGATATATACTACAAGTTATTATCATTGATTGACTGATTTGTTTTTTTCAAAAACAAAAAACAAAAAAAACACTGCGTGGTTTTAAGTCAAGTCTTTCGGATATGAGAATTTGACCCACGTCCAAACTGTTAACCTACTGATGAAACAGATTAAGTATTCTAAGGTTTTTTTTAATATCCAATTTTTTCATAGGTGTGAACAGTTAACTTCATGCAACCCCTGATCTTACTATAAATACTTTAAAACTAAATATTCATTAGAGTCTCATCATTGTATTTGCTTCAGTGAGGGACACAAGCCATTTCAAACATAGTTAAGAAGAAGTTGGAGAAGCTTAAAAATCCTAATTAAAGGACAAAGCTCACATGCATAGAGAAAGTTAATGCAAAATTGTGTCTTAGGGGAGAACATTTTCCTCACCTCTGGCTTTTTTGATGAGGAATTCTACTGGGCGTCCTTCAGGCTTCTTTTCCACTGTATTCACTCTGCCCTTGTGGAGGGGAGAGTGACCCTTGAGATTGATAAACAGACTCCAGATGTCCACTCTGCTTCCTGTTCTTGGGAGCTGGCTTGTCCACATGGCGCGTGGGTTCCCTCAATGCTTCCCTTCTGAGAGTGTTTCACCTAGATGTGCATTGACCTCTTGCTGGGGGAAAAATCTGTCTAAATAAATAGACTAAAGGTTAGTCTTAGAAAATCCAGTTAGTGATAAAGTCACTATATTGATCTCCATATTTATTCTTTGTTTTAACTCTCAGTTTTAATAGAAACCAGTTGGAAAGAGACCTGAATAATAATGACACTGCAGTTAACATCTGTGAGATGTCAGGGGGTGTTGTGAGTGTTGGAGAGGACCTCGTAAAGATTTGTTTTGGGTCAGGTCTTGGAGTTAGAATTGGATTTAGAAAACAGAAAGAACGGCTCAGAGCCTGTAGCTAAAGTGGCTAAGGCACCTGCCACATACACCGGAGCTGGCAGGTTCAAATCCAGCCTGGGCCTGCCAAACAACAATGACAACTACAACCAAAAAATAGCTGGGCATTGTGGTAGGCAGCCTCAGGAGGCTGAGGCAGGCAAGAGAATCACTGAAGCCCAAGAGTTGGAGGTTGTTATGAGCTGTGACGCCATGCCACTCTACCCAGGGGATAGCTGTCTGTCTTAACAAAAAAAAAAAAAAGAAGGAAAAGGGTCTTTTCTGCCTTTACTTATAGTGTCTTCTAGGCCAATATGTAGAGAAATTGATTATTTTTGTATTGCAGATAATCTCATGTGGGATCAGAAAAAGTACAAAATCGTAAAGAAAAACAAGAAGAGAATTCCAGATTTTCATAAGTTGACAGGTTTGTAGAGTGAAGCAAGATTATGCTCATGACTAGTCTAATTGCGAAAGGTTTGCAAAAGAAGTGTCATTTGCCCAAATCCACTCGTCAAAACCTATCCATATCCTCGGAGAAATGGGTCAATTTGCCAGAGGATACCAGTGTCTTCAGGTCCTGCTGATGACCCCTGAGATTAGATGTCAAAATGGGGCATGGCCTTCTGATGACTTGCCTGAGGGCAGCTCTTCCCATCTTGTGTAATTGCAGGCAAGTCCTCTAAGTGCTCTGGGTCTCACTTCTCATGGGTCACAGGTTGGGGATGTTCTTGAAGGCCACTGCTAGCTCCTGGGCAGAATTTCTGTTAGAAAAATTGGTTAACCTGGATCTCTACAAAACCTTGTGGATTTGAACATAAACAAATATAAAACGCCTATTATCCCCAAATTGACCCTCCTATTGTGTTTTCAAATGGATCTCAAATACACATTTGCATGCTGTGTGCCCCATAGAGGTTATATGAAATTTGAGCTGATTGTAAAAGAATCGATTTCCAGAAAATGTGGCAAAATGACTAAGAAGGATTCAACACAGCTTCTTACACGCTGTGATTTTCAATAAAAGGTCATCGATTCCAGATGAGATTAAAGGTTCCTCAGCATATCACGAACATTTCTGTGCTTGACTGTCTGTCTCCTTCCATATCTAAAATCTCCCCCAATCTATTCCCAAACAAATTACCAAACGTTGGAAGGGGCAAGTTGGAGTTCTGCTATGTTTATTTTGCTTTATTTGTTCTGGATTTAGAGTTAAAACCTTTCAGTAGATGAACTATGTCAAGGGCTTTCATTTCATATTGTGAAATGCGTTGTTATGCACAGTTCATTCTATTAAAAAACAAAACTGTGTAAAGCTAAATTAAAATGCATAGCGTAGATTCCTCAGAGGGGGCTTTTGAAACACCCAGGCATGAAATGTTGCATAGATTTCCTGTTAACCAGAAAGTTATTTTAGCAAGCGACCCTTCCTGAGGCCTCAGATGGAGCTGGGGTGTCATGAGTCTCCGAAATCATAAGGGGGGCACTTGATATTGTGCATGTTTATCTCAGTTGCCAGGAACTTCACGTTGTCATCTGTCTCAAGCTTTGCCAGAAGCTACCTGTGGTTTACAAGGTCAGAAAGGTCTGGACAACAGGAGAGCTTAGGGAAAAAATGTGGAGATAAAATCTTGCATTTTTTTCCTTTGGTTAACTCTCTTTTTGACACACTCTATGAGGTGTTCCGCTTTCTTGCTGTGAGTGTACTTTCATGATGATATTTTAAAAAGACAAAACCAACTTCCCATGGTGTACACAGTCATAACATGATATCTAGAAATACTGTTATCTGCCCATACATTTGAGCTATTTGCTAGAGCTCTAGATGAAGAAGTGAAAAGCTCTCCATAAAAGGCGGCTGAAAGTGTTCACTGAAACTCGATCCCTCTATATCCAAAAGAAATACTGGTACTGAAATAGTGATCACTGAAGGTCAGAAAAATCACCTTTCAGAATATATTTTCAGTAATTGTCTCAATGCATTGATACTTTACTTTTTTGGTAGAGACAGGGTCTCACTATATTGCCCAGGGTGGTCTCAAATTCTTGGCCTCAAATGATCCTCCTGCTTTGGCCTCCCAAATTACTGGGATTACAGGTACAAGCTGCTGCGCCCAGCGGCATTGGTATTAATACTGACATCTGCCCTTTCTGTCTTCTGAAACCACATTTGATAGAACAGTTTTGGAAATCAGATTTAAAAATTGTGCCTATTCAATGAGCTATGGACCACTAAGACCTTAACTAGGTATGTGAAGGGGAAATGGAAGTTGTCTAGGTAAATGAAAGTGTCACAGTAAATATGTTGTGCTTTTATTCAGCCTTAAAAACCAAAGCTTAACGTATGCAATATCACCTGAAAAAATGAAGCAGCAAGTCTAATGGCAATTGACCAGCAGTTCTAAAAGAAGGAGTTTAGGCCAGCTACCTGTTACCTGCTCTGTGACCTGGGCCAAGCTGCTTAACCCCTGTTTCCTAATTTCTAAAATAAAGGCCTGTGAGGGTCTTATGACATCCCCCTTGTAGCTCATCAATCCCAGTGCTTGGCACATTGTAAAGTTCAACATCTCTTTTCCAGTTCTTCTTTTGTGTTGTTTTTAGCGTGACAAGGTTAAATGGGAGTGACAAGGTGACAGTGGAAACTGTGATTTCCTGTTTATCCAAAAAACAAAAATATTAAAAGATTTTGCTTGATAATGTCAAGAAGATAAGTTGTCTGATTATGGAGAAGCATCACTAAAAAAAATTTCCTTTTTGTACAGTTGGGCAAAAGGAATCTTTCAACCGTCTGTTGAAAGATTTGAAGACGTCCTGGTCTGTTCCATAGAACCTGGCCTATCCTTCTGCAGGCTCCCAAGATGCTCCTCAGCAGTCTCCCACGTCCTTCCTTAGGAATTGCCTATAAAGCGTGCAGTCGGTTAGTAGCAGAGGTAGCTTTAGAAGAGCTCCCCAGAGGAGTTGGGCACTAGCTGGGGAGATGGCGTCTTGGAGCCTCCTCTACCTCTGATTTGCTGTGGTTCCTTGTGCAGCCCTGAGAGAGAAAATTAGTGTAAAGCCCTTGTTAAGGATCAAGTTCTCTTTCTCCTTTTCAGACTTTTCTTCTGGCCAACGATGGGGACAGCATGAGTCTGTGTCCTTGAAGAGCTTCCAGTTTTCAGCTTGGTGAGAGCAGGAGTGTTGTATTTCATGGGTTTTTGAAAGGCAAACGTGTCTCAGGGGGTTCCCAGCAGATGGGGCAGATACATGAATGAAGGAAGGGGCCAAAGAAGAGCAGAAATGCTGGACACTGGGGAGTCAGTCTCACCTTTGTTGTAACTCATCTAAACACATTTAAATGCAAACCCATAAAAATAGCATCTGCAGGGTAGTACCTGTAGCTCAAGCGACTAAGGCGCCAGCACATACACCAGATCTGGAGGGTTTGAATCCGGCCTGGGCCGGCCAAACAATGACAAGTACAACCAAAAAATAGCCTGGCGTTGTGGCAGACACCTGTAGTCCCAGTTACTGGGGAGGCTGAGGCAAGAGAATCGCTTAAGCCCAGGAGTTGGAGGTTGATGTGAGCTGTGATGCCACAGCACTCTACCCAGGGCAATAGCTTGAGGTTTTGTCTCAAAAAAAAAAAAAAAAAAGGCATCTGTTGGTGGATTTGGCCTCAAATTGCTAGTTGACAGACTCTAGTGTGGACTGGGAGAAACCCAGTGAAGCTGAGAAGGGTGCTGGCTGGTGTCACAGAGGTGTTCCTTTCTGGAGGGTGGGCCCAGTCTGAGTTGCCACTTTTCCCCACTGTGTTTAAAGGATTCAGTCTCATCAGAGCCTTGCATTCTGAAAACTCAGCAACATTTTAACTGCCTCCATTCCTCAGTCAGCATTGGATACCGATGTGCTCCCAGTCACACCTTTGTTTTGTTTTGCAATTCAGAATTTGGTTTCTGTACTGCTTTGGTTATAGTGCAATATATTCAAATAAACATTTATGAGGGTAAGTAATCATATTTTATGCAAACAAATCTTCCTTCCTTTAAAGTCACTTTTTAAAAATGCATGTTATATCTTTTCTTAGTCAGCATATCAAGCTAATAAAAGTTACCATATCATCAAAATTCTCTTTGTGACTCTTCCATTTATGTTAAATTTAGAAGGTTGGTCTCTATTTTGTTTCTCCTCTCCCCCTCATTAAAATTTTGTACTCTCACTACTAGTACAAGAAATCATCTCTAGTTCACATACTGCACAATTTTGCACTCCAAAAGACTAGAAAAACAGCATCTATTAAAAAAATGTATATAGTTCCAAATCCAAGCAAACACCTGAATTACTAACTAATTGACATTGGATATTTGTAATTCAAAGTGTCTTCTTGATCAACGGATGTAATACTTTCCTGCTCTATTTAGATAGTCATTTTTCTTCCTTATCAAAGAATGCCTGGGCTGCTGCCTGTGGAATTTATGCAGCCCCCTTGCCCGTGAAGGAGGATCATAATGAAACACATGTTTGTCACCTTGAGGTACTTATTTGAGCATGTGCATTTGAATGCAGGAAGGTGCTTCCAGGGAAAAGAGTGGGGGATGCTTTTAATTCTAAGGGAAATTAACATGAACAGAAGATTAGGGACAGTGGTGTAAGTCATTGCAGTATGCAATCCTTTATTTGGTAGTGTTCTGCTGGGAGGGAGCCTAAGTAGATAATCATCATTTATTAAAACGTCCTGAAAGTGGGTAGCCCAGTCCATGCCACAAACAATAGTCTTTACAGAGTTGTAGTCTGCTGGGGGGAATGTCTGAACCCAAGGCCAAACCTCTGTTGAAGAAAACCTCTGTGGGGAACACACTTCTCTGGAAAGAAACCCTGAGAAACCCACTTGGGTTTATCTCACATTCTCGTGAGTGACTACACTGACTGGTTATTTCTTGGTGATAAAATATAACTCTCAAGAGTCTTTGCTTCTGCATTCTTGGGTTGGTTCTAAAGACACCGTACTTGACCAGGCAAAGCCTTGTGCCCAGAATAAGTATCTGCATGTCATCCCCCTAGAGACTGGAACAGAGGAGGCAACGCAGGTAAACACAACCAACCCAGACTCACACGAAGTAGTACAAGTCTCAGTCCTGGCTGTGGGACCTCAGGCAGATGACTGAATCTCTGCGTCCACTGGTTTCCTCATTTACAAAATAATGTTCGTATTACATACTTCTTGGGGTTATTGTGAGTATTAAATAAGAGAACACATATAAAATATACATCATAGCACTTGAAATAAAATAGGTACTCAAAAAATTGTAGCTTTATTATTTTTATTATGGTGATTTCCCCCATAGTATTTCTAACATAAAACAGTTAATCTGATTTGCATGAACTACTTAGATATGCAGTTCACTGTGGTTATTTAAATCCATTTTTATTCCACGTTCAGTTTGAAGTATAGTTCATGTCATGAATATTACTTCCAGTCTTTAAGCTAGAAACACTAAGAAAATTATTGCTAGCAATGTATAATAATTATAATATTTGTGTCTTAACATTTTAAAAATAACCAGTCACAAATAAGTATAATATTTCCCTTTTTAATGAAGGGAAAATATGTTACATTTATTGTGGTTTTACCTCTGAAAATAAACACCACAATATAAACATACTGCAAGTTTGTGTTACGCTTAAAAATCCGTGACAACAAGTTTAACTTCAAGGAAAGATAATGAATGCATACTTACAGATCTCTATTTGAGAAAACATATGAATTAGGGGTAAAGGAGCTGAAAAGTAACTAGCCAAAATGGGGGTGCTATCTCAAATTCCGGCTGAAAACAATTTTTTATCATTACCATCTTCATCATCAAACTGGCCTGGCTTCAAATAGCATAGTCTGTCTTTGGCTGCCATAGAAATGAGGCTCCACCCTGTGAAAATATCAAAGGTCTTCAAATTTACAAGCAAATTTTCTGGCTAAAAGGTAATTGACACCTGTAAGAAGCCATGTCTGTGCCCATCGGACCCACGGTTTCTGTGTCTGGTAGCAGGGTAAGTGCCACTTTACCTGTGTGGTCTCAACCCTTCTCCGCAGCTGGTTTCTGTTCCTGGGCCCCTTGCCCCTCCTCTTTTATCTCCCATCAACCACTTTTCCTCCTCTGACACTGACTCCCTAGAACTGCCCTCCTTGTGACCGTGGTCTCATGTTCTTCAGCAGAGTTCCACGTGCTGCCCGGGCCGCTGGGTTCTTCGCCTTCATCCCTGCTCAGCCTGTGCTCGGGGCCTCAGCTCCTCCGCCTTTGGCTGGGCTCCAGCGGGTCTCTTCTCTGCTGTAATGACCTCCTCCAGATGAACTGGTCGCCAGAGGATCTGAGTGAGCCTTGCCACAGGCCAGCGAGTACAAGCTGCTGTCGGGGCTTTGAAGCTGACACCCCAAAGTATGCCTCTTTGTCCATGCTGACCTGAAAAAGGAGCCTCAAGTCACTCCCACCCCCACTGTCTCTCCCAAAGCATGGGACAAAGTTGTTCTCTGAAATTCTCTTATCTGCCTTAAGTCCGGACCTACCGAAGAGGAAAACAATTACCTCAGTCCTTTCCCTGAGTTTCCTTTAACTAAACCCATATCACAGGAAGGAAGACTAGTCTATCAACAAACCTGAACAGAATTTTACCACAAACTGTTGTCTGCTCTACAGCCAGGCTTTGTCCCAGACCATTGTGTGCTCTTCAGGCCCTTGAAATCTCCCTGCTGATCATGGACGGACCCTGAACACAGTTCCTCTTCTGTCCCTCCCAGACCTGCTTTGCCAGGATCCAAGTCCCCATTCTTTCTGTGACCTTGAGATGCTGTATAACCTTCTGCAACCCACCCAGGGGTTCCTGTGTTATGTAAAACTATCATTGAATAAATTTATGTGACTTTTCTCTAATTAATATGCCTTATGTCAGTTGATTTTTCAGCAAAACCTTCCCCTTCTCTGTTCTTTCTTTCTTTTACCAGCATGTTTTGGAGATGTGGAGTGCATCATAGCTCTATCCTGGGCCTTCTTATTCTTTCATAGCTATGTTTTTTTTTTTCTTTCTTTTTCTTCTTCCATATTTCTCTCTCTCTCTCTCTTTCTCTCTCTCTTTCCTTTTAAAAATATAACCTATGGGGGATCTAATCCATTTCTAAGGTCCAACTTTTAACTTGGTGAATTTCAGGTATTATCTCCTTCCAGAATCATCAAGGCGATTTTCTGATTTGGATGCCTTGAAGATCCTACTTATTAAAAATGATCTGGGCTGAGAATGGTGGCTTATGATAGTAATCCCAGCACTTTGGGAGGCTAAGATAGGAGGATCACTTGAGCCCAGGAGTTTGGGACCAGCATGGGCAACATAGTAAGACTGTCCCTACAAAAAATTAAAAAATATAAGCTGGGTATGATGCTGTAACCCTACAGTCTTCCCTACTCAAGAAGCTGAGGTGGGAGGATCTCTTGAGCCCAGGAGTTTGAGGCTGCAGTGAGCTATGATCACATCACTACATGCTAGCCTGGGTAACAAAATGAAACCTCTAAAAAATAATAATTAAAAAAAAGAAACAATTAATCTGTCCCCCAAATCTTGGTCTGCTTCTTCCTTGACTTGGCTGTGGGCTTTGATTCAGACCTATTGTCTCAATAAATAGTGCCACAGTTTGCCTAGGACTTTGGGAGAAACTGTTCATTCTGTATCTGCCTATGTCCTAAACAACCCAAGTCTTATCCATTGTCCAATATGTATCTTTATACTTGTCTCTCCGTTTACATGATTACCCTCTAACTATTTCTTTAACCACTGGCTCACTGACTAGCATCAGGAGTTGTTTCTGCTTTTCAGCTGTGAAGCATAAGCCAGTTGAGAATTTTCTTGTGCAGAATTTTATATGAACAAGTGTGGTTGGGGCAAGGGTGGGATCCTTGAGACCACCCTTGAGTTGGATCAAGTTGGTCACTTTAAATGCTGTTGCTTTAAGAGAGTGTCTTCAAACTATAGAATGAAATTCATTCATGGATCATGAATCACTGTAATAGGGTGCAGCCAGCTAGCATTTTTTTCATTAAAAAACAAAGTGGAATAATAAAAGAAAGTATCAGAGAGGATTTTAGCAAGAATGAGATTGCACTGTCTCTCTTTTATCTACCATGTTTGTTTGTGTGTATATACTGGATTGCAGTGTAAACTTGTTTTCATTTTAAAAATTAAAACAAAAGATTTTCTTTTTTAGAGACAGGTTTTCTCTTTGTCATCCAGGCTGGAATACAGTGGTGTGATCATAGCACATTACAGCCTCCAAGTCCTGGGCTCAAGACATCCTCCTGCCTCAGCCTCCCAAGCAGCTGGGATTACCGGCATGCAGCTCATATATTTCTTACTTAGGATCTCCACCAAGAGAGTCTGAAAGTCAACATTACAGTAGAATTAGTATAGAATTCCACAGAGGACAAACATTTTTCGTTTGTTTTAAAAACTTAAATGCCTACTTGGGATACTTTTATGGAAATCGTGATTCTGCTGCTTGTTCACTGACCTTGCTCCATCCCAACTGCTGCAGGGTCTGCTTAGGCAATGCACTTAGAAGAGAAAACGAATTACCACCACCACTACCACTATCCCACCCCTTTTCTTCAGGCAAGAGATCCCAGGGTTAGGGGGGCTCTGCAAATAAACAAGAAAGGAATAGAGGAGAGGTTGCTGGAGGCTGAAGTCTGGGGTGCAGATGACAGAAGCACAGATGGAAGAAGGACAAGCATGTAAACAAAGCCAGAACCATGGAGGAAGGGGAGCAAGGAGAACCCAGAGAAGGAGAAATTCATCAAGGGGGTGGGGACGCGGAGGAGGGGCAGCACAAGGGAGGGGCAGGGCGTCCTTGAGAAATGTGGCACTTGGGTGTGTCATTGTCAGATTTCAGTTGCCTGTTCAGTTTGCTTTCCCTTACACAAGCACTTATTTTGCTCCAAGCCTTGTGTTTAATGTTCTGCAGAAAGAGGGTAAAAGATGGTGGTCCTAAAGCGTCCTAAGGTAGAACTGAGAATGCCATTTGAGATCCAGAGAATGGCCAGGAAGCAGGACGGACCTGGGCGTGGAAACTAGATAAACCCCTTTCCCTCAGATACGCCAGAGGAAAACCGTATTTGGAAGGTAAGAAGGGTGTATTCTGATATTTTGTGGTGTTTACATCCTATAGTCAAAGATGACCAGGAACACATGTGTAGTTGAACAAATTGGGTCTATTACTTGTAGCTGCATCTCAGGGAAAGGGACTTACGGAAATAGGACTTGGGTTGGGTGTTTTTGAAGAGCTTTTAAGGAAGCAATCTTTTCCATGATCAAATGCTGTCAGGAAGTGGGGGTAATTCTATGACTGGATATTTTAACCATCTACTCCATAGGGAGGGCAGACTGGAGCCAGGCTGAGACCTGATTGGTAAAGAAGCAGAAGTTACCCCTATCAACTGGGAGAGGGAGGTGTCTGATACTTTATGGGTTGGGCGATGTTCACGTTTTTGTCCATATTCATCTGTGGGGAGTGGTCTTGTTTTTGTCTTGATCTGTTCTGGCCACAGAAGGGCCTTGTCTGATGCTGATTTCCATAAAGTCGCTCAGGTTCAGCAGCAGAATACTAAGGCCTGGCAGCCAGCAGCAGGCCAGTTCCAAGATGTCAAAGGCTGCTAGTCTCTTTCTCAATAGTACATGGCTGTTTGAAACCTTTTACTGGAGTATTAAAAGGCAGGGTGAGCCCCAGGAGCTGTGAGATTGGGTCATCAAGATGACAAACACAGATTTGTGTGTGTACATATGTGATGTTGCTTGTATGAACATAAAGTTTCTACGCAGTTGTTTAATGTACATTGACATATATGTTAAACACCAAGTTGAAAGGAAGAGAAATTTGCCTCTGGCTCATTAATTGAGGGGAATTTCACTCTTGTGACTTCTTTTCACTACCTTCAAATTTGCATATCAACAAATTAAGAAGCTAGGCACCTGACTTAAGATTTTTCTAGTGTAATTTGAGTCACAAGGTCAGATGTCTTTAAGGATGGATGGAATTTATTATGTCTACAAATTAAGATGACATCTTGTGAATTATGTCAACAAATTAAGATGAGATCTTGTGAATATGGAATTGCTGCATTCCTTGTGTTCTAAAGTCAGAATGCTCCTAAACAGGCAGTTTCAATGAGGAACTGGCCGGGCTGAGGAAAGGTGCTGGCAATATAAAATTTGTGTTACTAAATTCAGCTGAGCTCCACTTGAAAGACAGCCAGCTGGGCTTCAAAGGAAAACTTAGAACTACAATGAATCATTGCACACTAGAGTGGGTTAATTCCATAATATCACTGAGAAATCATTTATAATAATGGTGAATTATACAATGCAACAATATGCTGGCTTTCATTCCAGGGCCATATGGCTTTTGGTTTACTTTTATGCCTTTGGGGAATGGGTTGGAATGGTGTAAGGCTTTTTGCATAAAGAAGATCATAAAAGCATGATGCTATTTTATTAGGACAATAGATGTCTTAATAAAATATAGACCTAGGACAGAAAGTGGAAATGGAGGGGGGTTAGCAAATGGGAGATAACTTTTATTAGGGCTATGGGATATTTACGACTCCTTCTCATGGTTCCTGAGGAGGTGGGTGACTTTAGAATGTCCAGCCTCTGCTCGGTGGCTGTAGCTTTCAGTGCAAACCTGTCTGTGGGTGCTTGGATTAGAGGCGGCTTGGAGTGCACAAGTCCGAGTCCAGAACTTTGCTGGGTCAGTGGCTGAGTTGAGTGGTGATCTTTCTAATAACAGCGCATATTTTCTAAGTGCTTACATTGTATCAGGTACTGGACTAAGGATTTCCATCTATAATCTGAGTTAATCCTTACAACAAACCTGTAAAGTAGACACCAACAACACTGCCAATTTATAGGCTGGGTACACTGAGGCTTTGAGAAGTTAAATTACTTGTCCAAGTCACACAGCTAGTAAATGCAAGGCTGAAACCAATGTAGAAAGGAGAGAAAATAAAGATATACGGTGTCTGGAATATAAAAAATTGTTTTTCCAAGGAGGAACATCTGCTTAGATTTCTTAGTCCAATTAAGACAGCAAGTGTTCACCGAGCGTGCACTTTGCAGGGTGTAGCGCCAGGCACTGGGTCCCCACACTTCTATAAACAAATTTACCTACCCAAACAAGAGCACAGGAGGAGACGCAAGGGGTGGCCTGTGACCTGGAGGGACGTGGAGATGTGTCACTAGGGACTGTTACAGGGAGAGTGCTGGGCTCCAAATAAGATACCCATACAGCACATTCCATTTCTTTCTTTCTTTCTTTCTTTTTTTTTTTTTGAGACAGAGCCTCAAGCTGTCACCCTGGATAGAGTGCTGTGGCATCACAGCTCACAGCAACCTCCAATTCCTGGGTTCAAGCGAGTCTCTTGCCTCTGCCTCCCAAGTAGCTGGGACTGCAGGCGCCCGCCACAATGCCCGGCCATTTTTTGGGGGGGGGTTGCAGCCGTCATTGTTGTTTGGCAGGCCCAGGCTGGATTCGAACCCACCAGCTCAGGTGTAAGTGGCTGGCGCCTTAGCCCGTTGAGCCACAGGCGCCTAACCACATTCCATTTCTTTCATAGATGTCTTATGTTTTAAAATGCTGTGTACACATCCCGGCAAAGAAATCTGTGTTCCCTGCTTTTAGAAAGGAACTCTGAGGTTAGTGTCTCCCAACTTGCTTAAAGGACTAAAAGCTGTGCCTTCTAAGTGTCAAACTCGTTTCAGATCCCCACAGGTACAAGGCAGCTGGCAATGCACTCAGAAGTGAATTTATCGGTTGCACTTTTCTGTAACTCAGTCCCCCCCTCTAGCTAAACACTCACATTTGTGTCACCTGCGAACCATGGGCCAGCAAGGTGCTGGGCCTGATGTCCCCACAAGTCCTGTGATCAGCAGGACTACAGAACCACTTGTGTATCGGGTGGTGCCCGGTTAGTGAATGTCTAGATTCTTGGTCCAAAGGTCTTAGTTCTTTTAGTTGCATTTCTGAACTCCGACTGTGCTTCCCTCTGTGAGAACTGTGCTTCCATTCCTTCGCACCTGCCCTCCACGTGGTTCTTTACCCTGTTCCCCGTTCCCAGGACTTCTGTCCCATCTAGGACTTGCACCAGATCCTGGACTCAGGACTTCTTTATTTCTTTTAGTGGTCCAGATTTGAAACTCACAGTTATCTTTAATTTTTTTGTTTATAATACACATAAAAATCTACATTTTATTTTTCTAGTATAAATTCACATTAAAAGTGTTGAATACACTGTTAAAAATACATGTAATTTCTCTGTCACTAGTTCCAGAGACACTCTTGATACGCTTCAAATGTGTCCCTCTGAGATGTCACGTAAGGGTCATTGCAATCTTCGAGTATAGTGGCTCTGAATCCTGGATGCCCATTAGGACCCCCTGTGCAGGCCTCTAGAGACTGATTTAGCTGCTCTAAAAGGTGAGCCCAGGCAACCATGGGTAATTCTAATGGGCAGCCAGGATTGGGGCCCACTAACCTGCCACCACCGGCATTTTTAATGTTAACTGAAGCATTTAAATTTGGACTTTAGGGAGGGTTGCGGGTTTTGGCAAATAAAAACACAAGATGGCAAGTTGAGTTTGAATTTCAGATAAACAACAAATAATTTTTTAGTGTACCACATGCAATACTGGGTACATACTTTTGCTAAAAATTATTTGTCATTTATCTGAAATTTGAATTTATGTAGGAATCCTGTATTTTACTTGACAATCTTACTTTCAGGGAGAATTCTCTGTACTTCAGAGAACTTTTCTCATTCTATTGGTTTGATCGATGCTCAAGCTAACACCATTTCTTGCACTCCTACTCTATTGAAAAGGCACCTGAAATCAAATTTGTGTGTTTCAAGCCGCCCAGAAATTTCTGCAGGAGAAAATCTGTACCTCCAGAGAAGCAAATGTGTTAGCTAGTTGTGGGTTTCTAACCACCAGCTCCTTCTTACCTTTGCATGCCCTGGTTGGCCCAAGGTGCCAGTTTGTATTATCTGCTTTCCAGGGAAGTTTATAATCATATTGTGTTAGTGTCTTCTTTGAAATAAGTCATCCCATAAGTCAGTCTTGGCTTGGAACAAAAGAAGATTCCAAAAACCTCTTTGAAAGAACCCAGGGAGGCCCAGGAACAAAGCATCCTGGCAGAAGTGGGAGGATCGTGTTCTGGATGCAGAGAAAGTACGTAGGGTTTGGCTTTGTCAGATGGAAGCAAAATGATTGCGAGCCAAGGTTTCATCAATAATGCATTGTTATCTGAAGACATTAGAGGTAACTAAGTGTTTACAAGGCTTATGACAGTTCTGACATTTTAATGGGCCCTTAAATGGAGTAAATTATTAAAAAGCATACTTCAGATGAGGTCATGGACTCTTCAAGTTTAGGGATCAATAGAAATGGCCTATGTGTGCCAGTATGGTGAAAACTATGCCAGCAATTTTTTCTGTCAGGTCATTATTTTAAAATGGAACAATGAGAAGCAGCCTTCTCCTTACCACCTCCTTCACTCCACGCACATCCAGAAGACCAGATACAGAGTAAGGATCCAACGTTGAACATCTCATATTTTCTAGTTCTCATATGAAAAATGCACATATAACATAGTCAGACTCTGTCTCCACAAAAAATTAAAAAAAAGTTAGCCAGCATGCTGGTGCAGGCCCATAGTCCCAGCTACTCTGGAGTCTGAGGGTGGAGGATCGTGAGAGCCCAGGAGTTGGAGGCTGCACTGAACTATAGTTGCTCCACTGCACGCTAACCTGGGCAACAGAGTGAGACCCTGTTTCTACAAAACAAAGAAAGAAAAATACTCACATACATTGATCTTTCATTATTATACTAAAAATAACAAGAAGAAAAATAAAAAGAAGTAGAAAATGGAGATAGTATCTTCTGTCTCTCTTTTAATGATACAATTTACTGCAAATATTGCTATCAATTTTGTTGTTTATTAATTAACTGCAAACATCAGGATGCTTCCAAATATTAAGACTGTCGAATGATGTTTTAAAACATTTTTAAAAAGCCTTTTCTTCAAGTTGAATATTCTTACGAGACCAGTATATATAATGTACATAAAAGCAGAGCTTTCGTTCAAAGAGGGGCCAGAACTGAGCTCTGCTTGCCCAACCCCTGCCACTCTCCTTGGCGGTATCTCTGTAGCACCCAAAGGTTCCTAGTTTGAAGGCAAGCTGCTGTAGACCAACTATCTGATTTATTTGAACTTTTCATTAAGTCTCTAGTTGCTTAAATATGCATTTGCAGTTATTATTAAAATGGTTAATAATATAATGGTTATTAATTGGACCTATTAAATAGGCCCAATCCTTGTTCCCCTGTGGCAGCATCTGTAAAAATATGGCAGTTTAGGACTCTCACTACAAGAATCTTGTTAGCAGAGTGCTCACTTTTCATTGTATTGTTGCTGATAACGGGGTGTCTAGGACTTGCATTTAATGGCAGCTGGAAATGGTGCTTGTCATTGATTGCAACTCATTTTGGGAAAGTTGGAGACTGTAAGTATTGGGGTTCTGATAGTGTGCTTTGTAACTGAGAGAGAAGGCAAAGAATTCTGGGCACAAAGGGATTTGGAAGGTGGGAGAAAAACAGATTTGGCAAGGCTGTTGGGCCAACAAAGACCGAGTCACTAACAGGGAGGTTCCCAGAACACTGTCTCTGAGATCTGCGCTGGATTTTTACTTTTTGTAATTGAGAATCCCGGCATTTCATTGAAATTGTGCCATCATTTCTAAATGGTGAGAAATCAATGAGCAAGGAGGAAAATAATCAGGAGTTAAAAATTTAAGATACTTGCAGGTGAAAATAATAGAAAAAATATCTAAAAGTGCCTTCACAACAGGAATACGCACTCTCCCACAGAACACATTCTCAGGTAGGGCATGGCAGAGTTGGTTTATCGTAGCTCAGCATCATCATACAGCTCCAAGTCTTTCCATTTGTCTCCTCCATCTTTAGCATTTGTTCTCTGACTTGTTCCCGCATGGTTGCAAGCTTCCCAGTCTGTCCCAGGTATCACATGCAGGTGGTAATTTATTTATTTTTTAGACAGAGCCTGAAGTGGTTACCCTGGATAGAGTGCTGTGGCATCACAGCTCACAGCAACCTCCAAGTCCTGGGCTCAAGGGAATCTCCTGCCTCTGCCCCTCCCCCAAGTAGCTGGGACCACAGGCGCCCGCCACAATGCCCAGCCATTTCTTGGTTGCAGCCGTCATTGTTGCTTGGTGGGCCTGGGCTGGATTCGAACCTGCCAGCCCAGGTGTTCATGGCTGGCGCCCCAGCCCGTTAAGCCACAGGCACTGAGCCGTGAAGTTACTTTTTATAAGAATTATAATACAAGTAACTTATTGTTTTAAAGGCCAAGGTTTGGAGAAGTCAGAGGTACAGGAAATAATGGGGACTTTGCCTTCATTGAACTGGGATGTTGCAGAGCCGAGATGCGGACACGATCTGAATCTGTCTCTCCCTGCCATTCCGACTCTAGAGGTCCCGTCCACATTCTCTTTGCCTGCTCAACCTCTGGTTTCCTTTATGCTCAAAGGATCCTAGAGATCATCGGGCCTTACCTGTGTATTTTATAGGTGCAGAAACTAAGAGCCAGGGAGGGACTTGTCCAGGACCCCACAAGCATCAGTGATGGGGCCCATCCTCCCACCCAGAGGTCCTACTCCTGCTCAGAAGATCCTTCCGCCTACATAGACACTCTGTGGCTGCACTGCTCATTCTCAGGCAGCAGCATTTACTTTCTGGGAAGCTGACATCTCCCAGGGTGTCGGAAAAAAAGATGGGTCTTGATGAGACTAATGAGTCTACTCACAGCCCTAGGGCTACCCATCCCCAGACAAATTCCAATTATACTGCAAGGGAGTTACTTTAGTAGGAACATGTTTGGGGCTTATTGTATGTGTTTTTTTAAATAAAATATTCTTGTCAAACCATGTACCCATCACCCAGCTTAAGTTAAAGGCAGAGAGAAATGAATTAGCAAATTTGCAGGCTACAAAATCAACATACAACACTCAGTTGCATTTCTATATACTAGTAATGAACCATCGGAAGGGAAAATAGAGAAATCACAATAACATCCAAAACATTAGGATACAGTGATGAGCCACGTATCATTTTCAATGATCAACTGCACATAAGTTTGTGTTCCTATAAGATTATAACACTATATGTTTTGCTGTGCCCTTTCTGTGTTTGTAACCCTAGTGTTACACTCCCTACAGTATCCAGAAGTAACATGCTGTACAGGTCTGTAGTTTAGGAGCAACAGGCTATGTCATATAGCCTAGGTGTGTAGCAGGCTAGACCACTTAGGTTTGTGTAAGTGCTCTGTGAAGTTTGAGCAATGATGAAATTGCTTAATGACATATTTCTCAGAATGTATTCCCACTATTAAGCAATGTATGACTGTACTCAGAAATAAACTTAACTGAACTTGTGTGCTGAAAACTGTAAAAATGTTGCTGAAAGAAACTAAAGAAAACACAAATAAATGAAAAGACATCATATATTCGTGGATTGAAAGACTTAATATTGTTTTTTTTTTTTTTTTTTTGAGACAGAGCCTCAAGCTGTCACCCTGGGTAGTAGAGTGCCATTGCATCACAGCTCACAGCAACCTCTAATTCCTGGGCTCAAGCGAGTCTCTTGCCTCCGCCTCCCAAGTAGCTGGGACTACAGGCGCCCGCCACAACGCCCGGCCATTTTTTGGTTGCAGCCGTCATTGTTGTTTGGCGGG
>CAUYRH010075246.1:7500-90417 GCA_963574655.1 Perodicticus potto | reverse complement strand
AGGGAAGGGGAGGGAGAGGGTGGGGGGAGAGAGGATAAAGGGTGAGATCACACTTGTGGTGCATATTTGAAGGGTCAGGAGAAAACTTCTAAATATGGATCAAAAATGTTTTCACATAGTAAATGAGAAAATCTCATGAATGTTATATCAATCAGGTTGATACAAATATCTCAGATTGTATGTGAAACCCGCACACTGTACCCCATGATTGAATTATTGTACACAGCTGTGATTCAATAAAAAAACAAAAACAAAACAAATAGATAATTAGGTGGATTTAAACAATAGCAGTAACACAGTGAACGATCAGATTCCAAAAAGAGAAAAGAGGTGATCCTCCAGGGACCTGAGGGACGCTCATCACCCCCGAGCCTGAAGGGTAGTGGGGTCTCCCCGTTGACCTCACTGTGATGCTTCTGGAATCACCGTCTGCATCCAGCCTTGAAATAGCCAAACAGAGTGAATGTCACCGTGAGATCTAGGAGCACAGCCCCAGGAGGGGTCATTATTTTTGCTCCGTGTGGCACCTCCTCCAGGAAGCTTTGCTGAGTTCTCCCAGGCCCCAGGCACTGGCCTCCCTTCTATAACCCTACTGCTCCCACGGACAGCGCACCGTTTCGGCCACCTCCTGCCCTCCTGGGCCCTGCCCCCTGGGTGGAAAACCTGGTAGTGCCTCATACCTAGCCGTGCTTCCACGGACCCTCGTTAAATGGGAATGGGATCATGGGATGCCCTTAACCATGCAGCTCTGCCTGCCCCCGCCCACCTGCCATCTGTCCTGAGATGATGACTTGGGGGCTGCCTGGCTCCTGACCCACCTGGGAAGCTCAGCCTCCCACCTGCTTGGCTGTGATTCTTACCACTCACCACGGCCTCCCTCTCCCAAGGGCACGAGTCTCACCCTGGGGCCACCTCTCCACTCCTCACAGCATCTGGCCATAGGCTGGGCCACCCTGCAGAAAGGGCCCAGGTCGGCCCCTGAGGCTCTGCAGCTATACCTCAAGCACCAGGCAGGTGAGTCTGCTAACAGTCTCCAAAGTCAGCTCAAAAACTGTTTCCTTCATACCACATCATAATATCGCCTCCTAGATTAGATGGTCTGGGGGGCAAGCCCCTCTCCTAGCCTCCCAGGGCACTGTGAGGAGTCCAGCCTCCCCGAAAGAGGACAAGTGGGCGGGCCAATGAGCTAGTGGAAACTGCAACTGAACGCAGAGGCTGCCTGATACTTAGTCCAGTTTTTATTTATTAATTATTATTATTATTTTGTATTAAATCATAGCTGTGTACATTAATGCATTTATGGGGTACAATGTGCTGGTATTATATACAATTTGAAATACTTACAACAAACTGGTTACCGTAGCCTTCACTGCCTTAGTCCAGTTTTTGGAAAAGGGCTGTGGAGGGGTAGAAATGTGGCCACAGATGAGTGACAGCAGTCCCATCCAACAGGAGCCCGTTCCTTCTGTCTGCCCTCCACCAGGGTGGGAACGCACAGGATGCGGGTGGGGTGCAGGTGGCCGCATCACGCCCCTCTTCTTGCTCTCTTCCTCAGCCACCATTTCAGTCTCCCTGAATTTTCCTGTCCCTTCCTGCCCCCATCCCTCTCTCTGCTGTGGCTGTGCTCCCAGAGCACCCCCTCAAACCCTTTTGGGGGGAATCCCCACCCGGTGGTGGCACACCCTCCCCACCCCTCGCCCTGTGGCCCGAAGACACAGTTTTCCTAATAGAGCATTTCATAGCAGCAAAGCAGTTGTCGATAGATAAACCCTTCAGGTCGAGCAGAGCTTGCACGACAAAGGAAATCCTCGCTAGTCATTGAGCGCCGAATGGCTTGTTTCAAACTCCAGAGCGAGGCTGGCTCGGGGAGAGGGTTATTATTACTGTTATTAAGTCTTCCTGTACTTGCTATTGAACATCTTATTAGCAATTTGTGTAAGCATCTGCTCGTGGACTCAACTTCGATACTACACTGTTGACTCCAATTTTATAAACATGTGAGAAGTGAGTAAATTAAGTGGTGAACCCTGCCGGGGCCCTGACCCTGCCAGCCTGGTGTGCAGGCCCAGGGCTGCTGTGAGGCACAATGATTGCTTTACAATCCCGTGATATTATTCACAATGACTCCAGATAAATGAGTGATAAACTAGGGGTTATGCCGCCTTTATTACAGAGCTGATACGATAGCTAATCAGTGTCCAAGGATATGTCATTACATAAATTATGAACCTGAGTTTGATGTGAATTCCCAAAGAGTCTGGTTCTCAGCGTCATCTGGTATGAGGCCACAGGCTGAGCTCTGCATTCTGAAAACAGCGGCCCTTTTTGCTCTCATAATTTCTGTAAATTACTAATAGATATCTTTCAAAGCCCAGGGAGTATGCTTTAATCCACGAACAGAATTTCTTCGTGGTAAATGATCAACGCTTTTCTCTTTCAAAGAGTTTTTTTCATCCTCTGTGTTCTATATCCATTTAGCAAGAAGGTTTTCTTATTCCTCAAAGCTGGTGTGTGAAGAATAATAAAGACAAGAGATGACTGGTCAGTTACGGATTGGAGAGGAGGCATTAAAACGCTGCTTTCTGTCTTCTCCAAAGCCGGAAGCCAGGACTTTGATAGCCATGACCAGTGAGTACAGGCTGGCATGGAGAAGCCCTTCTCTGGATAAGTACCTGCTGAATGCGTGCATGAATGAAAGGCTTCGTCCTGGAAACTACTGATGCTTTGGGTCTCAGAAATTCCCGTGCTGTCAGGGAGGCCAGGCCGTGCAGGGAGGCAAGCTGATCCAAGTCTGGCTCTGTCTTGTCTCCAAGCTAACAGTCCCAGAGTAAGCTATTTCAGCTCTTTTGACCCTCACTCTCTTTATCTGCAAATGAGAAAAGCTAATTCTCATTTGAACTGAGGGTGAGGACTTCATGAGAAACCATGACACTTGGACATCGTGGCTGCCATTTGTAACACTCAAAAAGCATTCGGTGCCTGAGAGCTGAAGTTATTATTGATGCCACTGTGCCGAGAGTTTTAGCCTAGAAATATTTATCTAGAAGGCTCGCCTTAGAACTGGGTTGAGGTGAATTGTATCTCTTATTCAAAGTTCTTTCTGTTAGATATTTTTAGTATAAGATTTGCCAAATTTCTGGAATAACTGTGGCGTCCTTCTTTTGCACTCTGAGACTGTGTGCCTATGAGGACGCTGACCAGAAGGCCCTTCTTGCAGAAGGCAGTGGTCCCTGCACCAGAAGGTTGTGCTTTGCTGGTACAAGTGTGAGATCCACGGTGAAGAGCCCTGACCTTGTGCACCCTGGCCCTGGGTATGCCACCATCCAGCAGCATGGCCCTGAGCAGGTCACGTCAGTGTTCAGAGCAGCGTGGGGGCGGGGAGGGAGTAGACAACCTCTGCAGTGACTTTCAGCTCCAAGCACTCTAAACATTGAAACACAGACTTGTTTGCTAGATGACCATCTCTTTATTACCCGTGTGGCTTTCAGAATCGTACGTTTTATTTCCAAAGGATTTTAAAAGGACTGAGCTGCCATTTCACCAGAAGGCAAACGCTGGGCGATAGACACGAGAAATGAAGGCAAGGAGCCCTGAAGATTGGAAGGGGACAAAGTGCTGGAGTCACAGGCCAGAGCCCAGTGAAGAGACAAATAAAATGGGCACCTCAAAAGGGTTTTGATTGAATTTGAGAAATCAAACCAGGTGGGAGAAGAGACGCAACCACATTAAGTTCGAGGGAAGGAGGAGGAAAAAGAATGAAGGGCATTTGTCACATCCGAAGATGGCAATGACGTGGGGATGGAGATTAAATGGTGTGAGTGCGGCTCAGGATGTGCAATGCTCTCTGCCAAGCTGAGGAGAACCCCACTTCACGGTGCGAATGTTGGGGCAGCCCGCAGCTTACTCTTCAGGGCCTCGGATGATGGATTCTAATGACAATTTGGAGGCAGACATTTATTGCTTTTTAAAAATTTTATTAGAGAAAAACTTGGGACAGTTCGCTGGTATTCTTTGTGGTTGCTGGTTTCCTTGCTCTGCGTGGAGTGTGTCAGACAAGAGGGCTAATTAAGGACTGGGAACTGGGTGCTGGGAGCCTGGGGCCGGGAGCAGCCTCCGCGCGCACACACTTATCTCATCTTCGTCACCCAAAGCTGGAATATTTGCCATCAAGTCAGTGTGTGACTTTAAGAGCATTAATGTATATCGATATTCCAGATGAAGAGTCCGAAATATATCCTAAGTTAATTAGTTTACTAAATATATTTTTGGAATGACTCGTCAAAACCCTCAAATACAGTTCTTGGAACCCTAGAGATTTCTTAATATTGAAGAAGTAAGATTATAAAAACAATAAAGGATAGCTGTTGAGAAAGATTATGATTTTAAATGAATCCAGAGGAGAAAATTAGATCCCAGAATTATCAGCACCAGCGATGGAAGTTTAACTAGGTTTAGCCATTCCTGAAGCACTAGGAAACCTCAAATATTAAAATATTAAAGCGCTGCAATTTCTCACGTCTGGGTCGACAGGATATAAATGCTCATGTTTGCTTAATTACGCTGTTAAAAGGAATCAAACAAGAAGTCAACCCACATTTAGGTTGAGAATCAGTGTAACGAACCAGTACTTGTATTTTATAAATATTGTGCATCCCTGTAATATGATTTTTACAAATTCAATATGCTAGGCCACATGGTGTGGTCCCTGGGATCAGAATTATGTTGTGTAGATTACACTGTGGGGTCTGGTTCCAGCTTTCTCCTTGGCCACGGCGTCTATACTTAGGAGAGACTTTTCGTGAACAGCCCCCCGCTGCAAGGAACAGTTGGTTTGTGTTTATTTGTGGGCTGAGGCTAAGCACAGATAATTGTATTCCCCAAAGGTATTTTTCTCAAATTTTGATAAAGTCAAAATAGAAATTAAACTGGAATTCTGTAGCCCATGGCATTTATAGTAGTTTTTACTAACACAAATGTTATGATATTTTAAAAACGAAGAAAATTGGCCTTCCTCCCAGAAAGGCAATGCTGGGAGAAATTGGCAGCTCCATTGAAGCACACATCTATAAAATAACAACAAGTAAAAAGCACAGTCTTGCGCTTTCTCTCCCATACACGTAGAAACACGCATTTGCACACGCGCACACACACAGAAACAGACTTTGCTGTGAAATGCTCAGCAGTGGAAAAGTACCTCTCCTTTTCGTGAAATCCCCGAAGTTCAATTTGACAGAATTTCTTAAGTTGCAGCCAAAGCCAAGCCTGGAATTTACAAGTGCAAAGTTGAAATATCTCCACCAAATGGTCACAAAGACCCACAGTGGCTGTTTTCTGACATGTGCCAAGGTCTGTGTGGATCTGTCTGCCAGGTTCACACAGCCCTCATTACTGTGAGCATTCAGACCTACTAGATAAACAAATTTACACAATTCAAGCAAACTTGAAATTCACCAAGAGCATCGGTGACCGTGGGAAGTGATAGGTGTGTTAATTAGTTTGAGTGTGGTAATCATTCCATAAGGTATGCATATATCAAAGCATCACTATGTATACTGTAAGTATATACAACTTTTATTTGTTAATTAGAGCTCAAAAAAAAAGCTGGGGGAAGAAATAAAATAAAATGCTGGTAAAATCTTTTAGGCTAAGTGTCTTCAAAGAGGAGCAAACCACGCGGAGTGCCTGCTGCTTGCTGGACCCTCCCTGGGCTGCTGGGGAAGGTGCAGAGCCGAGCTTTCTGGGAACTCACCGCCGGGTGAAAGGGTGCAGCCAAGAGCCTTCAGCAAGCACAGGGGAAAAGACAGTGGGAGCAGTGAGAGGAAGGTAGGGTGTGAGGCGGCGTGAAGGGGCGGGGGAGGCAGAGAGGTCCAGGGCAGGAGCTGGGGCCACCCAGATGTGGTCTGAATCCTGACTCTCCGATCAACAGCTGTGTGGCCTTGGGCAGGTCATCTAGTTTCTCCTCATGTACAAGAGAAACAACAATGGCCTCTGTCTCAGTGGATGTCAGAATAAAATGGAATAATGTCAGTGCACATTGTCAGAGCTCAGTAATGGTGTCACTGTATGTAATAACAACATGATAGAATATGTCAGCAACTTGGTTCTTATTATCCGGGTTAAGAGCTCCTGTGTTATAAGCATGTTTAAAAGTAAAAACGCGTATTCTTTCCCACATGGATGGAGAAGAACAGTAAACGTCACCAATGGAAAATTAGAACAGCACATAATTGTTTTAACAGTAATGGTCTTTAAGACATTTTAAAGCACATGTTCAAATCGTAGGAGCATTTCTTAGTGGTTTCCCCTTTAAGTGATAACAAAAGTGCTTATTTTCACATGGAGATGGGTCGCTCTTTCAATAATGTGTTGTGTAGAAACAGTAAAATATGATGAAAACATCAGTCCTTAACACCGCGCAGGTCACGTAGCACCCTGAAACTTTGGAGAACCTGGTGACAAACCACTGAGGAGGGGTCCGAGCGGCCCCCCAGGTAATCCTGTCATCCTCCTCTGCCTCCCAGTGAGCTGACCGCCAGAAACAGGCGTCACACGGGAGTACAGTGTGGGAAATGGAGTCTTGGGAAAATAATGTTTGAATATTTGTTTCTGCGTTTACACACTCCTCTGATGAATGAAATAGTAAATATTTAAAGCCCGAAACTCTTTTCATTTCTCTTTCAAAGACCCGCTCTGAGCCTATCTGGCTGGCGTGGCTTTGCAGCTCCCCAAGTCATTAATCACTCTTTGTTTGGGCCGGGTTTTATTGTTTGGAATTGTCCAACTCCTGCTCCGGATGGGAGAACACCAAGGCGTCGAATTCTTTGTTCAGTACACTGGTCCCGTGGACACACCTGGGGGCCGGTGGGCTTGGAGGAAGGGTGGGAGCACCTTGACTTTGCCGCGCGTCTGAGCACAATTCAGAAGTCGTGTATACCTTCACGAAACGTGAAAGGTAAAGCGTAAGCAGAGTGTCTGGGCTTGTGTGGCTTGACAAACACCTCACTCGTGCTCGAGCATTGCCATGGGAAGGCTCACCTCTTAAGAGCTCTGCCTAATTAATTTTAAAACACATATCAAAATTGAACCACCAATATTTTATTGGTGACCAATTATTTTTGAAGATTTATTTAGGTGCCGAACAGGGGAAGAGATCGATGCAATTATGTGATGTGCAGAAATAAAAGAATTACCCGAAGCTCTCGATTTCTGCAATTTAATTCACAACTTGGAATTATATAGTTAAAACTCGGGTCCCGGGAGGCACAAAAATACAATCCATCATTAGGAAATATTTAGGAACATGATTGGAGAGCTGTGATAATGTATGGGTTTGTAGCCATGTTAATGTGATTTAGGAATAAAAAATAATAACTTTCACCCCCAAATCATATAACATAAAATATCTTCTGTCAAGATATGACTTGTAGGTAGCATCCTGCGTGTATACACACGTATCGGCAGTTCTTTATAAGATACATACATTTTTATTTTGTTTACCAGTATGCAAGGCACTAAAAAGGGTTTTATTTGAAGCACACACTCCAGATTTACAATATTACATTCGAGTGTATACATTTTCTACCAACAACAACAACAAAAACCCTCTCCTGAATCCACACCAGTGACAAATCTGCCAGGAAGTGACTAGTTGATATGCCTTTTTATTACCGCAGCTGCCTTGTTTTTTCTACTCAAAATAAAAGAAAATCACAGGATCCTTAAAATAATAGCTGGCAGCAGGTAGTTACTGGGAAATGCATGTCCTCGACTCTCCACTTTGTAGCATCCATCCGGATGGCAGATTAGAGGCTGGGAGCTGCAGGTCGGTGACAAATACACGGGTAATAGCGTTCAGCTTGCCTCACCGTAAACGTGGATTCCCTAGCCCTCTTTGTTTGATTGCAGACCTGACATGTCAGATGAGAGGGGCCTTGGATAACCTGCCAAAACAACGACACAAATAAACGCCAGACCCCAGGGCTGCTTGATGTCGAATTACAAACATTGTCCCCATCACCGATTCAAATGCAGCCGGTAACGTAAAGCCTGCCTCTCTGCGCCTTAGGTGCCGGGACCGCGCGCCCAACTGCCCCCGGCGGGGTGGGGCTGGCGGGAACAAAGTGCCTCTCTAGGACCTGGCTGGCTGCTCATTTTCCTTGGGTGAGGTGGGAGCCAGGGGTCTGCAATCAGGATGGCGGTATTTAACGTTCATTGTTTTTCTTATAAAAGTTCTCTGGTTGTCTAATGTGACAGACGCTGGCACTGGAGAGGCTGCCACTAACGTTGCCTCCTGCAGCACTGATGTGAGAGAGAGGCAGTTGTTGGGAGCAGAAGAGACAAATGCGCACACCCCGGGCGGCTCCTTCTTTGCAGAGCCCTCCGGGTTCACGCAGAGCCGCTCAGAGGATGGCGATGCCACGAGGGACCCTATTTATTGGCTGTGTTTTTTTAAGATCCAAAGACGTGCAGGGTGCTGATTGCATCCCCTCTCATCATGATACAAATCCCTACACTTAATTGCAAGCTGGCTTGTGTTAGGGTTCATCTGGTGTCACAGGATACACCGAGCTACTTAGAAAAGGCTTCACAAAAACATTCTATTTTAAAATACAGAAACCCACGCTTTGATGATTTTTTGACATTTGGTACCCAGCCATGATTTTTACCACTCCAGAATGGTCAAGCTAAAAATTTTATTTTTTTGGTACAAATGTGCAGTCGTGAAAGCTGTAGGGAGATGGGTTATACGGACTTGCACTTGAGCCCAGGTGCTTTTCTACGTCTGGATGAGATTCCCCCAACCCGCTTTGCAGACAGACAATCTCCTCCATTTGCTCATCTGCCCCTGTCCTACCTACAAACCAGAGTGGAATAAACTTAGTGGTTTAAATGACATGTAGTGTCAGTAATGGACGGTAGTGCTCAGAGAGGTCATTGATAGCTGCTTTGTCCCACAGTCTGTCAGATGTAAAAATAACGTACGCATTGAAAACGTGCTACACATTTAATATACATATTCTCTATTTTACCCCGCGATTTAAAGTTCCTCCCAATAAGAAAATACTGAATGACTGGAGATAACTCTATGTTGATCTGCATTCCTTAAAAAGTGCAGCTGAAGGCTGTGGAGTGTGACTTGCTGAACGGCAATGATTTCCAGCAATGAGCCAGGGTTTTTGACGCGTCCAAAAGAGTATGCGTGAAGTTTACACGTGATTGTCTAACATCTGCAAAAATTTAACAATTTTCTTAGCACACTTAATGGTATGTCCTGGTGTTTGTAGCCCAGTGGAATCTTTCAGCATCCCGATGACATCCTTATTAGCAAACAGACTCTTCAATCAGAAAACTAAATTTAGGTTTTTTTTCAAGGAGGTTATAGATACTAATTTTTCTGTTGCCAATATCGATGATTAAATCACCCTAATTTGCATCGTCTGAGCTAATCATGGGATGATTTATATACCTACTATGTTTACATGAAGTAGATAACAACAATTAAGTTTATTTTAACTGTAGTTATTAGAAATACAGTAAATGGTAATAGATGCTAGAAGCAAATAAACATATTAGCAGGAAATGTTTAAATGATCCGAGTAACCTATGAGCCAGCATAGCAGGTGGTGATATCCTGTTTTTAAATTACATTTCAGCAAGTGAACATAATAAATCCTCCTGTGTTATACATTTCGCTGGTAGCGACTTAGACTCACATTGTTCTGTTTGACCTCATTCCTGCTAATCACCATCCCGGTTTTAATAGCTGCCACAGTGAGTGAAACAGTTAATGCAGTATGTCTTGCCGAAGGAGTGCCTGTCAGGCTATTGATGACAAATTAAAATTAATAAAGAAGATCTGTGTTGAATTTGAGGGAATGGAGTAACTGCAGCCCCCACGTGACGGCCGCGGCCTCTGGGGCGCTCTGTGAAGAATAATGTTTTTGGTGTACGTGCATTGTCTTGAAAGGAACGCTAAAACTGCCAAATCTTTGCCTAGAAGACTTCCTGAAATAGGAGCTGTATCCTTTCAGCCCTCATCACGTGTAATTTATCCCTCAGAGAGTTATTTCCCGTTCTGCGCACCTTAGCTCTGCGCTGTAATAATAGTATGTTTCCAAGGCTCTACGATTTTATTCACCTCGGTAAGAACCTTTACAAGAACAATCGCATACACATAGGAGTCCAGAAAACACAGTAAATAAGTAAAAGTTCCTCATGGCATTCCTGCCTAAAACAGCCGCCTCCGTTCCAAGGGGGGTACAGGCATTTTGTGGAGGAACCCAGGTGAGTCCTTGCGCAAAAAGCACTTCACATTTCGGGGAGTATTTCTTCCCTGCTTACAGAAAATGAGCTCTGATCACATGCATTATCTTCTTAGTGGTGCCTGATGGAGAAAGCGGAGGCTTCCGGATTAAATCTGCATCAGGACCTTCATGGCCGCTCCCTCCCCGCACTGCCCACCTCCCCACACTGACCGCCTCCTTACGTTGCCCTAATTTTCATAGACCGGACACTCACGACCTGCGTGTGTCAGTACAGTCAGCCTAATTCCTCATGCTGACCCCCTCCGCGGGCTGACCAGTTTGCTGCAGTCCCCTGGGTGGTCAACTTACAGAGGTTTGACTGTACTTAATAAAGTCCCCTCAGTCCAGGTATGTTCCACATCTGCTTATAAACAGCTCGCTCAGTGAAAGAGAAAGAAAGATTCTGCTGGGACGGTGGGAGCCCAGGGCAGGTCGTGCCACCTGGGAAGCCCATCCTGGACCTGGTGGTCAGAGTCTAGGGGCTGGGACTATTGCAGCCCCATGAAGACAACGGGGGTACCCCAGCATCTGAGAACATAATTTTGACTGGACCCGGGAGACACACAACGGAGACTGCGTTTTCTCTTCCCCCAAAGAGGTGGTCTGTGAAGGCCCAGGTGGAAGCTGTGGGGAGGTCAGCCCAGCAAGGGTTGAGGGTTATGGTTGCCCTGCAAAGAAGAAGCTGGACAAAAACGCAGCTTCCAGACTCCTGGAAATCTCAGAGAACTCCAGTCACCACCATCGTCCATAAATGAGGCATCGGAGAGCATGGGCCCCGCTGGGGTCAGGGGCCTGCAGTCCAGTTGCCGCGACCTCAGGCTTGTGCTGCGCACGCTGGATCCCGACTTCTCATGGGTGTCCTGTCTCTGAGTGGCTGGTATTAGTGTTCTAGGGGAATGAAGAACAGTGGGAGGACGTTTTGTCCCGGGGCTTGGATCTGGAGACCATGAGCTGAAATGCTGGTGACCCTTTCCTGGCTGGCAGCTTATCTCCCCTCATAGCCCAGTTCTGTGCCCCTGACATGGTGGCCCAGTCTCCTGTCCCCTCCCCCAGATGTGGACCTCTGTGCCTGCCTGTTGCCTGCGTCCAGGTCCATCTGGAGGCTCCGTGTACCACCCCACCCCTTTCACCTCAAATGGTCACCTGAGCCACAGCCCCCCTCGGAGCTGAAATCATTTTGGGGAGAGATACCTTGAGGTTTAATAATTCGTTAAGGGCTGTGTCCATTTAGCTCCTCTGGGTTGACCTGTTATCTCTTCGTTTCCTTTTCTTTTGACAGCAGGGTCTGGTCCACTCCTTGCTATGAAGTGACTGGGCATTGAGTCTAACTGAACTACTCATTTTAAATTTAAACTATGTCAACAAGGAACCCTAAAATTTGGAATTTGATATTAAAGTAAGCGAGTCTCTTACCAGCTTTCTAAATGCTCATCTTACTTCTGTGAACGTTCACGCAGGGGCTTCATTAGAAACTGACATTGTACGTTATTATTGACGCAGGCTGAGTCCGTCTACATTTTTGCCCAAACATTTAATGATAAGTCAACATGTTTTGTGCATGGTGATTGTGTCTTCCCTCTGTTGAATAAACAGCCATCCATTTAACAGGTGCGTGACGCGAGGCCGTGCACTCGTCTCCATCCTGAGACGTGGGACTGTTTTAGTGTAGGATTAGGAGGGCTGACACCTTGAATAATTGAGAGGCGGTCCTTTGCAATTCATAGGGTTGACATATACTAGTCAAATCGCTCTGTCTCCGAGTTGTAAAATAAAAACACAGAAAATGAGGAATTAATTCAATTAAACATTTTCCCACCCACATTTTACCTTTCCTCACGGCTCTGGGGAATAATTTATGAAATGTGTACCACCAGAAGACTTATTTTTGCCATTATTTTTAACTTAATGAGTATACCTTACACATCAGAGGGAAAGAACAAAGGTTAAATTTTACATTAACAGCACATTGCAACATGGTATGCAAATATCTATATGCAAATATAAAGCCCCTGGAAGATAAATGTGTTATATTTTTAACCAGTTAACTATGACTGTGAAGTATTGTGTGAGATGTTCAGTGGTTTCATTTTTATATCTTTCTTGTAAATAATGCATAAAGTATGTAGATGGTGTCAAAATATGATTAAGCTATTAGCTTTATAGTTTTCATAGTTAAGAATGTGTTCAGCATGGAGCTCCTAATAACTCATTTCTAAAGGCAGGAACCATTATGAAATATTTCTTGTTCAAGTGAACATTATCATGTGACATAATGATTTTGCTTAAAACCAAGTTAAATGAGGAGTAAAATTAAACAATATTGCATGAATTGTGTTTGACTAATTTTGTGTCACATTATATTAGCCAAGCTTTCAGAATATGTGTTAATGACAAATAGTGTAAGCCCCCAACATACTTTATGTGTCTGTACCACCACCCTTAAGTCATTAGCTTTTTAAAGGTTCATTTTGTTTGCAGTTTTTGTAGCCAGTGGCTTTTGCTGATTATTTTTGCCCATGAAAGTAGACACAATTTGGAAATAAATTTTACATACTTCGCGGGGACTTAATTTAGGTCAAAGGGAGGGGGGCAGGGGTTTTATAAGAAAGCAAAAACAAAGGATGGGAAAACTCAAGAAATCCAGGGAGATGAGTGTACCTCTAAGTTAGACCTCAGAACAACCTTGACCATTAGGAAAAACCATCTCATGGCGAAAGGACAATCCTGGTAAGGGCAGTGGGCTCTTCCAGATAAAATTTGGTGAGGAGACAACTGATCATCAGCTTTGCGACCCACAGCAGCCTCCTCTGAGAATGACAACATCTTCAAGACACGGAACTGAACTGAACACTTTGGGGACATCTAAGGGGGCCTGAGGTGGTCACTGGTAATTTGTCTGCATTTGGCCTGCGAGGCGCCTGGTCTTACCTGGACAGCTGAGCATGGAGTCGCCCTGGAGAGTCTGACGCAGTTGGAGCAGGCCGGGGTCACCAGAACAGCACCCTGGCGAGGTGTGCTTAATGTTTATTTACACTGGCCGCTGGCAGGACAGCCTGACCTTTACCCAGAACACAGGCAACCTCCATGTCGTTAGAACTATGATCTTTGCTGATCATATAAAGGGATTTAAAGTGCTAGGAAACACCATGTATAGCGTAATAAAACTGGCCGAGTATGAAACAAACATCACGTAGGTATCGATGGGATTTCCCCAAATGTTTGCAATCGCACAGCACTTTCGAGAGAACTTGAGGGTGGGAGAGTGGGAGCAGGCTCCTCCAGCGGGGGCTGGCGTCTGCTCAGGGCCTGAAGGGGACTGAGGGCTGTCGTGTGCGCCAATCAAGCAGCCAAACGTGCCCTGACAAGGCAGGAACCTGTGAGCATGGGCTGCTCTTTCCTCTAGGAAACGCTGTGGTCTTCCAAACTAAAGGTTCAAGAAGTCATAAGTGAGAACTCCGTGATAGCTCAATGGACTCAGCGAAGCTCTATTATGTTTGAACAGTTTTTTTTCTGAATTTAATTAAATGAAGTGCTATTAGGTGCTGGGGCAAGGCATCTGTGAGAAGATGGTGGTGTTTGGAGGCAGGGGACGGTCTGGCCCAAAGGTGCCCTCGGGGGCTGGAGGCATCTCTACAGGTGCGCCTGTGACCTGAAGTTTCGAGCAAACAGCAGGCTGAGGAACAGCAGGCTCAGGAGCGGCACAGGGCATCTGAGGAGGAGGAGGAAGAAGTGTTATTATCAGGATGACTGAGGAAATTTCCACCAGTATTCAGTCCCTGCACTCACGTTTGGGGTTGTGTGCACGAGAGCTCTATAAAAACCATGATGATGACAATTAAAAAACACACGAACATCTCTGTACACATAAACATGTGCAGAAGGAATTGTTGCCCCTGGTGGATGGCACTCAGCCACGGCACAGGGACCAGCTGGGGCTTCTGTTTTCTTCTTCATACTTTTCTGAATTTTGCAAACTACCTTCAGTGAAGATTCACTTTTAACTTTGTTTTCACTTTATGTTTTGAAGAGCCTGTGGGTACGATGAATGTCACCTGTGGGGACACAGATAGACCATAATCGTCTTGGTGAGTCCCACGCCCCTCTGTCCTATATGGAACCCAATCTGTGTACCAGGCGCTCAGGACTGGTGGGCCCTGCACTGCAGCCCAGAGGCAGGCGGGCCTGTGGTCTCCACTCTGTCACATCCCTGGGGGGACCCTGGATAAGTCACTTAGTGTTCCAAGCCTCAGAGGGCTCAGCAGGAGAAGGAAGAGCTCAGGCACATCAGTGTGCACCCCAAGACCCAGAGAGCTCTTGAGGCCCTTGTGCCCTAAGATTCTGATCCTTTATCACTGGGTGCCCTCTGCCCAGAGGGTTTGACGACCCTGTTCTGTTCAGTGCTGAAACAGCACTTGGGTGTATCAGATGCTGAGCGCAGCCAGGAATCAGGTCCCGGGGCTCTACCTCTGGTCTGCTGCCAGCGAGTGGGTGACTCCACCACTCAGGGTCCTCGTCACTTCCCTGGGAAGGCTCCATTTGTCTGACATGGTAGTTCCTCAGTCCTCTCCTGCTCAAGTGATTGTTTTTAATTAAAACCAAGTTAAATGCAAAACTGTGAAGCATTAAACCATGTGAAGTTAAAGCAGATGCCTGTCACCCCTGCACCAATTTCCCCGGAGCCTTGATATTTCCTTCCGGACACTCCACAGTCTAACCTACAGGCCTCGTCTGCCCTGGGGTCCCCTTTCCGCTTGGTTACTGTTCCTCCGCAGCCGGCAGCACCACAGATGCCTTCGTTGTGCTCCCCGCCGCAGAGTGCACCAGTGAACAGGCAGAGGTTTAGATGCTGAGCGTCTTTCACTGCTGCAAACAGTGCTGAGACTAATGTCTGCACGCACGCAGATACACACACACACACACACACACACACACACACGGGTATTTGCGAGCACTTCTCATGGCTCAGGTGGGTCGACGCCGTGCAAGGCTAATCATTCTTAGCATTTCATCGGATGCTGCCAAAATATCCTTCGAAAGGATTTCCACCTAGAGTTCAGCCAAAGCAATGGGTTTGCTGATCTCCCAAACCTTTATCAACACTGGGTCTTACCATCTTTTAAACTCTTGCCAATAAGATACCTGCAGATAAGTACATTGGTAGACCCGTGAACCCTCCACCAGCTCCTTCTCTGCCTCCCTGCACCCTGTGGGTTCTGGTTTGTGTCTGCTTCACTCTCTGATCCAGGGTCTCCTTGGCCCCCTGACGGCAGCTCTCCCCAAGTCCACGTGGGGAGCCTGGTCTCTCCTGTGGTTCTCAGCATCCCTTTTGGGTGTCTCCTCTCACCCTGGGCATGTTCCTGAGGTCCAAACAGGACTTTCCATCCGCCGCCTACTCTGGCCCTGCAGATGCTGGTACTCAGTAAGTGCTTGTCGGACGATGACATGAATCAGTACAAGGACATCTGGACAAGGAGGAGGCAAGTCTTACACTTCTCTATCGCTGCCTGACAGGGCCTATAGTCTGTGGAGTTTGATATAACTGGAAAGGCATTTTTCTGCTTCCTTTTTCTCTTACAGAACAAAATTGACTTTGCATAACAAATCATTATTTAACTAGTCCTCATTTTAAAAAACTGTCTGGGAGGCAGGTGTGCTGAGGCTGCCATGGGCTGTGAGCCTCATATCACTTCTTCTGAGGGATTTCCCAAATTTGAGACAAAAATCAGGAAAAGACGTGATTAACTTTAGGAAAGTGCTCAAACACATAATAAAAGTCTGGCACTGTGACACCATTTGATCCAGCAAATTATGGCAAATTTTAATCAGACTAATGTGTAAAACCAAAGAATGTTTAGTAAAATTCTATGTTCCAGAGTAAAGGATTTATTCATTAAATAATGTTATACATACATAACATATGAATGAATTTTATTAAAAATAACATTCTGTATATATGTATGTCTATATATACGAATGTGTATATGCACATATTATTTTATAAATGTACATATATACATAGTATACATATATATTGGTAAAAGAAGTATTTCCAACATACCATTAAACAAAAAAAGAAGTTTAAAAATGTTATGTGGGTGTGACTCACTCATTTGTCTAAAATATTTATTAATATGTGTACATTTGTGTGCCTATAAAGTCTAGAGCGATATAGCCACAAAAATGTTAATTATGGTTATCTTTTAGCATTTTTTCTTATCTAGATTTTGTAGCATTTTTACAAACAGGATGTGTTAATTTCATATATAATAAAGTATTTAAATTAGAAGCACCCAGAAGTTCCAGTTGTAGCAAAGCACGCAAATGTCTTGTACATGCAAAGCTCCACACACAGTCACGTCTTTCCCATTCTCCAAATTCCAACAAACACAACAACAAAACTAAATTCTTTCCTCGCTCTTGCGTCCCCCTTTAGCTAGTGCTGACTTCGCTCCTTCCCTCTGTGATGAGCGTGTCGGCCGAGCACACTCGCTGCCTGCACCGGGTCCTGCCCTCTTTGCCCCTCTCACCCTGTTGATACCTCATCAGCTTCAGCATGGACCCCCCGGCTGGCACATCCACAGCCCTTGTCAAGCTGGTCTGCTTGGCCTTGGGACTGCACGCCTCCTGGTTTCTCCCACCCCGGTTTGCTCCTGTTACTGCTTGAATTGCATCCCTCCAAATGGTCTGTTGAAGTCCCAGTCCCTGTATCTGTGAAGAACATGACCTTTTTGGAGAGAGGTGATTGCCATGTAATCAAGCTAAGATGATGTCATACCAGGTAAAGTGGGCCTCCTCAACATGACTGGTGTCTTTATAAGAAGGACAGACCAGGGCACAGACAGGCACGGGGGAGACAGCCACATGCTGTGAGGTGACCGCAAGCCAAGGAGTGCCTGGGGCAACAGGGAAGATCCTCCCCTGAGACTTTGCATGGAGTATGAACCTTGATTTGGGACTTTTGGCATCCAGAACTGAGAGAGGATAGATGTTTGTTTTAAGCCACCCGGTTTGTGACAGGTAGTTATAGCAGCAGCAGGACACTCATAGCTGAAACATCAGAGCCCCGTGAGTGTCGGCGGCTCCTGTCCACGGCCTGGGAGCATCTTGTCTTCTGCACGGCCACCACTTCCACCAGGAGGTTGGACAATGAAGTGCCGAACTCATCCTGTTAGAAGGACGACCTCATTGCTGAACATCCCTGTAGTCACCTTCCAAGTATCCCCCTTGGCCATCTGCAAACCTATTTGTCAGATCATGTGCGGGGACAGTTCGGTGGGAAATTTCAGAAAAGTTTCCAAAATTGTTCCGAAGGGCGGGCTAGGCACTGGCATTGGTGCACACTTCCCCAGGGGAGTGCTTTGGAGGTGACCATAGTGAACTTAGCAATGAGGTATGTGGCACTTTTTCTAGGATAAGTTTGAAAACTTAATTGACCTCATATATTTAAGAAATGCACCCTTATGATTTGTACAAAGTAAAACTGTTGCTTTTTCGTTTGGGCACAGCCCAGCTTGTTCTTCTTGGGTCTCACTGCTGTGAGTGGGCAGTGCTGAGGGACACGGCCTGGGACGGGGGCAGAAGTCCGAGCCAGAGACCCCTGGGGGGAATGGACCCCTCTCCGAGCTTGTGCCACACCCTGCATGGTAGTGGGGTGGGCCGAGGACATCAGGTGAGGCCTAGAAACAAACTGGGAGCAGCAGGAGAATTGTGAGGTTCCAATTTTGTGGGTGCTCATCTCCCAAAGGAGACGGTCCCTTCTCGGGGCTGCCAGTGACCTCACGCATCGTGTATTCCCAGGCCCTTCCCTTGGGGACCACCGTGATGGCCACTGTGGAACCTCAGAGTGTGACTGTGGAGTGCCAAATGGGCAATGTCTCCCTGATGGACGCATCCCTGGAAAGGGCCTTCATTTAAAAAAGATATTCAGCTTGTTCAACATGAAGTTGCACTTGTGCCTTGGTCTTTAACAAAAATTTGAGCAATGAAGGAAAACAGAAAGATCCTCACAGTTGCCACGCAGCGGCCTCCAACAAGCTATTCTTCCCCCGGCCCTCGGCCAGCCCTGTGTCACCTCACCCTGAGCTAAGGCAGCGTCTCCAACACTTGCCGTGCCCTTCCGGCACTTGCTGCCTGTGGATGATGGGCGTGTTTTCATTCTTTCCCTAGTAGCCTATGGGAGAGTTTATGTGAGAACTTGGCTTTGTTTTGCCCTTTTTTCCCCCCTTGATTTACAGTTAGAACCCAGAATAAGGCATAGGCCCATTGTTCTCAAAGTGTAATCCAGGGACCCTTGGTGTCCCCAAGACCTATCAGGGGTCCATGAGGTCAAAATTATTTTCTTAACAAACAGTTAAAACTAGTTTTGAAAGAACTAAGACATTGTTTGCCTTTTTCACTTTTATTCTCTCGTGAGTATAGCGTGGAATTTTCCAGAGTTTACATGAAGTGTGATATCATAACAAATTGAATGCAGAAGCAAACGGGCTCAGCTGTCTCCTGTTAAGAAGGACTTGGAGAGATTTGCAAAAATGTAAAACAATACCACTCTCTCTATTCATGTTCTTTGTGTTAACATGCTGACTTATTGTCGTTTATTTTAAAAAGGAAATAATGAAGAGATAGTTTTGAAGTTATCAATTTTGCTTTTTAATATGGCAAACACCAATCGATACGATCATATAACAGAAGCTCTTTGTGGTCTCATTAATTTTTAAGAGAATAAAGGGGTCCTAACACCAAAAAAAGCATGAAAACCGCTACTCTGGACCATAGATGGTGTTCAAAAATGTTTGTTAAAGAAACGAACGCTTCATTTGAGGTTACTATTTCAATGTCATTTTCAATTTACTTTATACGTGTTTAAAATTTTTACAATTTTGCGTGGTGCTTTTTATTATAAACCTGTGAACTGAAGCCTGTTGCTATGCTGTGATAAGTCCTAGAGATGTCATTCAGAGCGGCTGCACAACGGCCCGTCTAGGGCCATGGTCCCAACACAGCGGGCAGCATCAGAAGTGCCCACGGGGCTTGGAGAACCATGTAGACTTTCCTGGTAGGGTTTGGTCCATTTTAGGTGCATTTCCAGATTGCTTTTCCCAAGTTCTGCCTATTCCCATTGCTGCCAACAGGCTCTGAGAGGGCAGCAGCATTTCCATTTAAAAATCATACATTGCACCAGCACATTATACCCCTTGACTGCACTAATGTACTCAGCTATGATTCAACAATAAAAAATAAATAAATAAATAAAAAGAAAAAAAAAGAAAAAAAAATCGTACATTGCTCTGGTTTTGATGAACACTGCCTTAGACTGTGTCTGGTGCTATCACCAATACCCGAGGCTATCAGACTTACAAAGGAGAGAAGTTCTATTTTGCATGGCTCTGAGTCAAGATCTAGATTCCAGGTCTGATAAGGCCTACTCATGGCTTCCATGGTGGTGCCTTCTCGCTGTGTCCAGACAGGGCCAAAGGGGAAGGGACAGAAGGGGTGGAAGCTGAGTCCTCACGTGGCAGGAGAGACGACAGGCCCGGCAGCTCTCTGAGGCCTCTTCAATCACTCAGGTGGGGCCCTTGCCATCTAATCACTTCCCCAAAGTCCCCGCCTCTTAACACCACACCTTTCGGGTTCAGCTTTCTTCATATGAATTTTGGAGAGACACCGGAATTCAGACCAAAGCAAGCCCTTCTGGGATCACGTGTGGACAGGCCTCTCCACCTGTACACGGGCCATTGTGGCTTGTGGCTCCTATTCTGTGGACCATCTTGTTGCCCTGTCCTCCATGGAGGCCCCGAGAAGGCCCAGCTTCACCTTGCTTGGCTTTGTTCCCTCCCTTGAAACTGAGAGGCCTGTGCAGTTGTCTCCAGAGCCTCAGTTTCTTGTCTTGGCCTTAGTCTGAAGAGTCATAGCTGGGGACGCACCTGAGTGTCCCAACCTGCCTCTCTGTGTGAGCACCTTAAGGAAATGCACCTTCCAGCCTGGCCCCTGCTGTGGATTCAGAAAGGCTTTGATTGGCCAGTGGGCAGCTTGGTTACCCCTGGATGGCCCTAACAGCCTTCTAGGAACCCTGGTTGCTGCTGGCTGTGTCCTTAACACACGATGAGGAAATCACTCAGCAGGCTTCAGCAAACCTCAGCTTCAGGCCCAATCCAGTCAGCCGCATATTTTTGAAAATAAAGTTTTATTGAACACAGCGGCCCTCCCCCCACCCCCCACCCCCCGCCCGACTTGTTCCCATATGGCCTCTGGCTGCTTTTGCGCTTTGATGGCAGACCTGAGCTGTTGAGGCTGAGAAAACCTCAATATTTACACTCTGATCTTTTACAGGAAAAGTTTGCTTCCTCCTGGTCTGGAGAGTGTCAGCCGTGGAAACTCCTGTGCTGCTCAGGGAGTGGGTGATCCTGAGGGCAGTAGGGAGCCGCTAGCTGATTAGAGGGAGGAGTGATGATAACAGATTACACTTGGGGAAGGGCTACCTGCAAATGGTGGGGGGCACAGATGAGAGCAGGGACCAGGCTGGGGCACGAGCCAGGAGTTGGCTGAATGGAGCGAATGAGGGCAGGGCCAGGGTGGCCTGGCAGATCCCCCTATGGTGAGGGTGAGGGTCCAGCTCTAATCCCAGGTCACCTTCATGAACAGTGTGCTGGGCCCAGAAGGCAGTTTGCCCCTCCCCCCATGGGCCTGCTTTCTTGGCATGCCAGGAAGCAAACTCCCCTGGAATCCTGCAGCTTGGTTAATGGGACAGAAGACGTACTTCCTAGAGATCCTTATTTCCTGTCTACAACGTCCCTGCAAGGTTGGGTGACCAGGGCACCCCTTTGCCCCAGCAGGCCCCATATACACGTTGGCCACAGCATGTACCTGCTCTGCCCCCACATCCCAGCACCAACTTCACAGGCTCAGAAAACGTGAGGCGTCCTTCTTACATCTGGGCCCAAAACTCCTGGGTGGCCCAAGCCATTTTGAACTACTATGTGACTCTTGGAGTCCTTCTGAGTTATCTGGCATCAATGTTTCCATGTCACTGTGGAAGTATAAAGGTCTAGAGAGGCAGGTACGCCCAGCACTGAGCTCCTCCCTGGGTCCTGTGCCCCAGGCCCCTTACTTGCCTTGTCCTGGTCCCATTCTGTGTTTGAAGCCGCCATAGAGCCCACTGGGGTATTTGTCATATATTATATGTAATGTCATATAAATATAACTTATATAATAGAAGGCATATATATATACCACATTATCTTTTTAAGATCTGAAAAATTTGAGTTCAAAACACATCTGGCCAAAGAGTTTTTGGTGAGGACTTATGGGCTTGTGAGATGTGGGTCTGAAGCTCCCTGGAGGTGATTCCTGCCCATCCCAAGCACAGGACACGGTGCGCTGTGCACAGTAGGTGCACACTGGTGTCTGGTGCACACCAACTGGCTAGCAGCATGCATTTGACCAATTCTTGGAAGCTTGGGTGGCGTGGTGTGTGCAGCAAGGTCTTGGCTGGAGACCATGTGGTGCTGACAAGGGCAGGACTGGGCACTGTGACCGGGGGCCTGGGTGGCCCCTCTGCAGTTGGAAATCACCAGACCTGAAGAATATTTGTGGCAAATTTAATAGTGAATAGAATGAGAAGTTCCAAGAAGCCCCACTTGGTCAAGAGAGCTCATGTGGGTGACAGTGTGGAAACCAGTAGCCATTTTAGCTCCAGGTAGGCAGATGGGGCCGGCTGAGCAAACCTAGCTCAGAGTCAATAATAACAACACAGGGTCCCTGCTCTGAGTTTCAGATCAATGAGAGTATTTTTGGCATAAGTTTATCCTACATATTTAAAATATAATCAAAGCAGTAGCACATGTTTATAATAAAGCATTGTTTGTAATCTATTCAGGATTCAAATTTTACTGGTGTCCTGTGTTTTATCTGGCCACCACTGGGAGGGGTTAGCAAAGGTCACGCCTTTGACCTTCTGCAGAACTGGAGAGGAGAAGAGGTGCGGGCCCTGGAAAGGACCCCACAGTCTAAACCGCAGTGAGGGAGCTGCCTCGAGAGGGGTCCGGGGGGTTTGGTTTGTCGGGAAACCCCCAGCCTCCAGCCAAGGCACCAGCAGGTGGGCACAGTTGGTCTCCTCCTCTTTCACGAAGAGGGGACTCGGGCAGGCCAGGTTGTGCTCATGCTGGCCCAGGGCCTGGGGGGCCGAGTCAGTCCATGTGCAGCACAAGCGTGGAAACAGATAGTGGCTGCCAGACACCTAAGCCCGGCGCCTGCCCTGCACAGGTGTGGGGTCAGGCCCACTCTCCACCAGTCTCAGGAGGCGAACCTGTTAAAGGTAAACCTGAGCGAGGCCAGCAGAGCCTCTCTCCCCTCTGCCCAGGGAGAACTGTGCCCAAGGCTCCTAGGCCACACCAGAGCCACGCCAGGGCCACTTAGAGGGCCACTCTACTTGGCTAGTTCAGTGAGGTTCTTTTCTTTCTTTCTTCTTCTTCTTTTTTTTTTTTTTTTTGTGAACTTCTCAGCAAATTCTGTCTAGTGAGCATTGTTAACCGAAGACCTGGAGACTGCTTGCACCTGAGCGCTCTCACCACTGCAGAGCATAATTGCAACGTTAAGTTGAAACCAAACTGTTGGCAGAGAGTATGTGTCAACCTGCTTTAAGGCTGCACTCAGAGCCAATTTAAATGCCTTTGCAAGTTACATGGAAATAGTCGGTGTTGATTTTTCCAGGTGGTGGTAGCATGTTTCAGAAGCACCAATGGTAAGCTGATATTGTATGACACGGTACAAAACGTTAGTGTGTCTTCGTTCGTTGGGGTTACAGAAACTCGACTCACCTTGGGGACTTGGTTCAGCTTCAAAGCCCCACCGAGCAGGTGGCCCAGGCTGTGTGGATGAATCTCCAGAAGGCATAGACGGGCGGCTGCTCCTCAGCAAAATAACTTTCTGCACCATGTCGGCTGTGGGCAGGAATCTAAGACAAGTGAACCAAAGCCTCATCTCATATTATTAAACGATGTCCTTGGTCATCCCAAAGCTGCCTCTGGGACGCACCCGCTGTTGCGTCTCTTTTCAACCTGCATTTCAGTAGCTGTGGCTCAGCCCGACAGCACCTGCACGCCGGACATAAAGGCACCCTCCTTCCAAGCTGTCACTGGCTTGGACTCCCCCACTCAGGACGGCAAATGTGGCTCTCAGGAATAAATTACTGCGCATCTCACCCCACTGAAATTGTGGAAGGGACAGAGGTTCCTCTCATGGGTCATTTTAAAGTTTCCGGGGATTTCCCGACTGACGGGGGCCTGGCAGCAGTGCCCTCCTCCGGAATGCTGTGACATTATGACGGAATGGCAAACCTGGCTTGCACAGACGCTGTGGCGTTAGGAGGAGCTGCTCACAAACCTCAGTGTCCCAACGAGAGAAAGAAAAACTGGCCAAGACTGCGAAGTCAGAAAGGCCTGGGTGACGGCAGTCCGGACCGCAGGGGTAGGGGGAGTTGGGTCCTGGAAACAGAACTGGGCTCACTAGAAGCACAGAGACTGGTGTCTGGTAGTGTGGTCTGCAAGCCGAAAGTTCCGCGTGAGCCACTGGCCTTCGCCACTAGCTGTCCAACCCTGGCCTCCTGGCCTCTCTGTGACCGTCTGTGCATGCGGCATGCCCCCTGGGGACTCTCTGTATAGCAGATGCCACCTGCACGCAGTCCTGCTTGCCAGTGGCTGTGGAGCACACGGTTCGTGTTGGGTGGGGGGCGGCTTAGAGGAGGGCTGGGTTTGGAAACCCACCTGTGTGTGGCCTGAACCCCAGCACGAAGCCTGTGCCCAGACTGTCTCTGACTTCCCCCACTCCTTGTACGTAGATGCCGTCCACGTCCACATCAGCACTCAGCCCCACGGTGTGTGGCAACCCTGTGAAGCTGCTATTTGATTTTTAGATTTTATTTTTAGGACAGTTTCTGGTTTACAGAAAATTGAATGGAAAGTGCACAGAGTCTCCACCAAGGCCCCTCTGCCTCATACCCTATCCCCCCGTTTTTAACATCTTGCACCAGTGTGGCGCCTCCGGGCAGCTGAAGAGCCGGTGTTGGAGCCAGCATTGGCACCTTAATATTAACTGGGGTCCACAGTCTCTGTTGGGGTCCACTCTTGGGTGTGGACATTCCGTGGGCTGGACACACGTGTAACATCATGTATCTACCGTCACCGTACCTCGGGCTAGCATGTCTGTGCCCTGAATGCCCCGAGCTCCACCTGCTCGTCCCCCGTCCTGAAGCCGCAGGGTGGTTTTGCAGTTGTGACTTCTCCAGGACAGCGGGGACTTGGAGTCACTGCAGGTGGCCTTCTCAGACCATCCGCTTTCACTGCACACTGTGCATTATTTGAGGTTCTCCAAGTCTTTTCAGGGGGCGACGTTTCCTGTCTTTCTATTGCTGACTACTCCATCGTACGGGGGGAGCTGTGTTTATTCAATCTGCACTAGCGACCATAATTTTATTTTACAGATGAGGAGCCCAAGATTGCAAGTGACTAAGTGTTTTGCTTAAAGTCACACAGTTCCGGACATCTGGAGAACTGGATTTGAACCCAACCTTGGTCTTTTGACTTCGAATCCACTATTACACCTCACTGTATCCTGGGCTGGGGAATCTGAGTTCCCTTTTGTCATACGTTCTTTGCACCAGTCCCAAATGTCATTCAGGGCTCTTTAATGTGCCTTTTTGTGTCCTTTTTCCAAATAAGGCCAGGCCTCTGCAGCACTATAGGCTGGGCACTTGTAGGGTGAGGCTGGTGTGGAATGTGCCAGGCATGGGCAGGAGGTCAATTGCTTTGAGCTCCCTCAGAATCCATGTCACCCCCAGACACCCACACAGCAGTGCCATGGCAGTGGTGACCATGTAGGGACAAAACCCACAGCTGTCAGGTCCCACGTTAGGCTTGGGGTACAGAAGACATTTTTCTTTTGCTGAAACCTGAAGGGGGAACAAATCATTTATACCTTGGCACCTAAATCTCTCTTTTCCCTTCTAAGAAAAACCTCTGGAATCATTCTGCAAAGAAAGTATTCTCTCTCCTTTTGTTCTAACAGTTAGGTGTTGATGACTTCCTTTGGGAAACCATTTAGGGTCTCAGATTTCACGGTCAAGAAAACCTCTAAGTATTTTAGCAGAAAGCTCCCGATTAAATCGATCTCCTTGGCACTGTAGTAGCCTCCCCCTCCCCGGTGCTAAGCCACAGCGAGCATGTGCGCTTGGGCAGCTATTTGCCGATATCTTGCGGTGTGTGTTTCCACTTGGCTTTGCTCAGCCACCCAGATTTAGCTATTTAAGTTTCCCTCATAAATCAGCCATTCCGAGCATCTTAATCATCTCCTTCCAGTGCGTCTACAGCTTTCTGCCCTCCAAGAAATAAATTACCTGCAATTACTTAAAGTTAGTAATTGAATTTATTTTAGTGGTAGAGAGAAAATTTATCCATTTTGCTAGTAATTTGTAGTCATTTTTAGTAATTGATAGTAATTTTCTAGTAAATACTAATTAAATGTTTCACTAAGTAAAAGAAGTATAGAGTAATGTATTCACTAAGCATTAGTATTTCCAATTTATCTTTGTACCAGCAAGTGATTTAGGTTAAGTTGATAAGATCTAGTGAAATTATTCTCATTGTGTTAAGCTTTAAAAAAGCAACCCAGAAAAAGTGGAGGGTGCATTCTCAGTGATCCGCCGTCACATTACAGATGGGGAAACGGAGGCAGGACAAGACTGTGGTGTTTGTCCAGAATCAGTCGCATAGTCAGTGGAAGGATGGGGTCCCTGGACTTCAGAATCTGGCTCCATGGACCTTCTGGAGGATGGGGCTGGATGCCGAGTCCTGGACCCCGCAGGACCGGTCCCTATCACCTTGTAGGAAGCTGGTGTGGCATTAATCCTGCCTTCCACCCTCCTCCTTACCCACAGGAGGAGGTCTTGACTACCATGTGCATTGTTCCATGCCTAGGTCAACAGGAACTTTGATTGTACTTGAGGCCAGTCTGAAGATGTGCTTATCTTGCCAGGGTGTCAGCAAGTGAGATTTGCTACAAGGACTGTATTGTAAGTATTTATTTCACCCAGTGAATCCATTAATCCCTAGCACCTGCAGGCACTTAAAAATAACCTGTAAGTTGTTTTTCCTTTTGAAATTTTGCTTTGTACTCTCATCAGTGATGTGAAGGCTGCACGTGTGGGGTAGTATACACTCAGCCCACGGCACTGGGATCCTGTCTTTATGCCTCTGTTTCCCTGGCTTAGGCCTCAGGGTGTGTTTGTTGGGGGAAAGAGACAAGTGGTGATTTTCCCAGGACTCGCATCTAGATAGAAAATAATATCCCACTAGAATTAATTAATTAATGGGAGTTGATACAATTAACAAATATTGAGCAGCAAATTCTACAGAGGTGCTGTTCTCTAATTAGAGCTGTGGCTTAGAGTACAGAGCCTCTTAGCGCCCCTTTCCTGACCAGTAAAACCAGGGCCTCACCTGAAACTTCTCTATAACTTATCTTCCCAGGTTTACGTTAAATTCATTTAAAATAAGTTTTATGTTTATTTAAAATATAACACTATGTCATGAGGAATATTCTGAAACAAACATAAAAGGCTTTGAAATCACCTGTTGTTCCCAAATGTGATTAAAATATTAGTAGATTTTCTTTCTGACTGATTTTTCCCTGCAGGTTTGCTTTTTAGTTGTAATCAATCAGAATATAAAACTTCAACTTGTTTTTATTTTCCCTCAGATGATAATATTTGGAAAAAATGTTATAGTCCACATAAATAGAATTTTTAATGATTACACAATACTCCATTACATGTAACAACTGTAATTTGCCCAGCCATTCCTCTATTTTTTTTGACATTTAGGTTGTTTTAAAAAATTTTATTATTATAAATAACACTTCTGTGAACATCTTTATAAAGCCTTTTATATATTTAGATCATTTTCTTTGGTTAGATTCCCAGAACAAAAATTATGAGGTCAAAGGGCATAAATATTTTAAGGTTCATATTACTTCTTGCCAAATTGTCTTCCAAAACCACTGCCTGGCACTCTTCCACCCCTGTCAATATGGACAGGAGATTCTCCACTTCACTGCCCCATCTCTGCTTTGGATATTACCATCAAACATTTCTGCTGGTTGGCTAGGTGAAGAATTATGCAATGTTTAATACTAATTTTTTTTATTAACCATGTAGTTAAATATTTTTCTTCATGTTAAAGTTTATATTCTTCTTGGAATTACTTAATTCTGTTTTTTTTTTTTTTTTTGAGACAGAGCCTCAAGCTGTCACCCCGGATAGAGTGCTGTGGCATCACAGCTCACAGCAACCTCCAATTCCTGGGCTCAAGTGAGTCTCTTGCCTCTGCCTCCCAAGTAGCTGGGACTACAGGCACCCGCCACAACGCCCGGCCATTTTTTGGTTGCAGCCGTCATTGTTGTTTGGCGGGCCCCGGCTGGATTTGAACCCGCCAGCTCAGGTGTACGTGGCTGGCACCTTAGCCCATTGAGCCACAGGCGCCGAGCCTAATTCTGCCCTTTTTCAAGTAATTGATTTGGATGTTTATGACTTTTTAAGCCATTTGTATGATATTTTTAAATAATAAATTAATTAACCCTTAATTCTATTTCTGCACATTCTTTTTCTAATGTCATTGATTTCCAACTTGGCCTTAAGCTCCCCGTAATTCTTAAATGGTGTGAGGACAACTTGGCCTTTCTAGTTTTTTTCCTTCCATTGAATGCCAAGTTCAGAAGGACATAAGCCAACAACACAGGACCCTGTGCAGTAAAGATGTTGGGAGTTTTAAATATCTGGGTGAGCCTGGCTTTTAAAAGCCTTTCTTTCCTAGCCAAGGAATTCTTGTATGAATTAAATATGAAACTTCCATCCCTCACAAAGTAAACATGTAATGATATACTTCTTGTCCCCGTTACAAATCAGAAGGGAGCCTGCTCTCTGATCTCACATAAAACAGGTGACTCTTCAATTAAACATAATTTTTCAATTAAAGCACATCCCTCTGGGTGGCAGATCGCAGTCCCCACCCCAGCTGGGCAGAGCCTTCCTGGGCAGCCTCCTGGCGTCCAGCTGCTGCTGGCGAGGCCAGGCTCCCTGGCGATCCCCGGAGTGTGGGCTTTGCTGGCTACCCAGGGAGCCCAGGCCTGGACAGTGGGGCTCACAGCCCTGTCGGGATGCCCACTGAGCAGGGCAGAGCTGGAACCTTTGAAAACCAGGGGAGGCTCGCTCCTTCTGACCCCGCGGCCATCAAGTCTCCTCGGCTCAGCATGAGGCTCTGAGGCTACTTGAAAACAGCACCTTGCAGGAAAAGATCCAAGGGCTGCAAGATACTTGGGGGCACTTGTCACAGTACTCAGGCCATGCCAGGACTCTTTTCATTCTTTTCAGCAACAGTGATTTGAAAAGATACGTGTTAATCTCTACAAGATTTTTATTAAGTCTTGTAAACTTACAAAAAAAAAAGATTTTTAAAAAGTCTTATTCAACAATCATGTAAAGTCAAATTCCCCAAAACACTTTCTGTCTCTCCTACCCCTAACCCAGGGAACTTCCCTGAGGGAACCACTGGCATCAGCTCTCTGCATGCCCTTCCGGACAAATGCACACCTGGAAATACAGCGTGCATGTGCATGGGGGGTGTGCACACGTGTGTGGATATGTTCGTGTATGTGCAGCAGTGCGGATGTGCCTGTAGGCGTGTGCATGTGTGTGCGTGTGCATGTACTCATCTGTGTGTGCGTGTGTGTGTGTGTGCATGTGTGACAAGGGACAGGCTGGGCATACCCTGCAGCTTGTCCTTCCCACTTAGCCCACATGGAGACTTTTCCACTTCAGCACATCCAGCCAGACCTGGTCCTGTTATGGCTCCTGTAGGGATTCAAGGTCCAGGTTAGGTGGTGAACAGACACACTTTGGTACAAACAGGGAACATTGAATCTAGTACTTACTTGGGCACTGGGCCCCTCTGATCAGTTGTTTCTTTTTTGCATTTTAATTTTCGTGCCTTTATAGTGGCCCTAAGTGTCCTTCTAGCTGTGTGAATAAAGGTTAAAAACACTTACTTGATGGAAGAGTCAGGAGAATTTAGAGATTTTATATCAAGAAGAAAGACACTTTGGTGTTTATTATACAGAAAGTAAGAATTGTGGCAATCACAATGTGCCATTTGCTTCACATTGATAACATAATATTTTTGCAGGTAGTGACTTTGAAATTTAGGAATCAGTGACACCTCATGCCACTCATAAGGGAAACAGTCTGATCCAGAGGCCAGAGCCAGATGGAGGTGACTCAGAGGATCAAGGTGCAAGCCTGGACCTCCTGCTGACCACCTCGTATGGACACTCGCCACTCCCTGCCTCAGCTTCCCCATCCTTGTGATGGGTTTTGTGACCAGAATGAATAGTACATATACGAAGGCGCATATGTAAACTGCTGCAATTACTGTTATCAAGGCAGCAAGTTTGAACAATTGTAGCGAGGAGGAACTGAATTTGACCATTGACCCTATCTCTCCTCTAAAGGAGCTGCTGGAAAAGCTTCAGCAACCTGCTTGCTTGCTGTGCCAGACACACTTGTCCACTCTTTGTGACCACGTCCCAGGGGAGACATGATTACAAAGAGAAGGTCTGGGGCCAGAATGCACAGCACCGTGTACCCCTTGGCTGACTCAGTGCATTCTTGGCACAGGCTAGAATCTCTCTAGGTCAGGTGGGAAGGATTGGTGAAAAATGCCTCCCAGGAGTGGCCGGGTGCCCTGGGTGCCCTGTGGCCAGCCGTATAGCTGGAGGCAGGTGGGTGTCACCCTGCAGCTCCAGGCAGATCAGGGCACCTCGGATCCTCTGCCTGTAGTGCATCGAGGATTCTAGGGTGGGGCAGAGGACTGGCAGCCTTCCTCTTGTGGATCTGCGGCAATGAGTGCACAGGCAGAGTCTCTCTGCACACCTTCTCATGGTTTGCACAGCGCCGTTTGTGGGGTTGGTCCTCTCCTGACCTAGCACCCCAGGGAGCTGGACAAGGGTGGTCTGGGTGCATCCTGGGAATAGCTGCTGTTTCCATTGGGGGTGTTCATTGGCATTGATTTCCCATTCTCAATGTTCTTGTGATCATTTAGAAAGAAAAAAAAAGAGGGGGAACAATGTTTATCTTCAAAATATTCTGTGGTACATAAAGGAGGTCAAATAGAAAGACGGGACAAGCTAACATGGTTTCAAAAGGAAACTGTGTTGAAAATGCATACAGACAAGACGTTTTAAAGACTAATCAGGCCTCGGTAGGCGCTTGAACACAGGTGCATGTACTTACACATGTATCTGAAGCTCAACAAATAAACGTGCAGCCTGGCTCTACCATGAAGGTAATTCTTTTCTTCCTTCCTTTTTTTTTTTTTTTTAAAATATGACATCACATCAGGTGGTCGAAGTTGAGCCTGAATAAAAGTGTGGCATTTGAGATTCAACAATGCTCATCTACAGCAGGCTGATGCTTGTTTAAAAAGATCTCCTTCTTATAAAAATCTCCTATTTAATTAAGAAAAACTAATATCAAAGCAGTTTTTGCATTTAAAATTCGTGTTTAAACTTCTCCTAGATTAAGTGAGCTTAAACAGTTGCGATTCCTGACTTTAACAGCATTATAAAATACATTAGAGATTGAGAGGATAAAATTCTGCCATGTTAGGTTATAACCTAACTGCTATTTGCAGTTGTAAGGAGTACTAATGGCGCAGGGACAAGATTTATTGTCGCAAAGACATTCTGCTTAACATTAGCCTTGTCATTCCATTAATAATGACTGCTTATGAGCCATCTCCTTGGCATCTTTGTTGTCCTGAAAACTTAAAACTCACAGCACAATTCTTTACGACGTGTTACATTGCCCCCTCTGGGCATTTCTGACCATTATCCCATTTGGTTATATTCAAAACTGCTGCCTCCGGAGAGAGCATTAGGCCGACCTTTCACCTTCCAATATTCTTGGTTCAAATGGCGTAATAACATGTAGTGAATATTTACAAGCACACTTATACTATAATAGAGTACTGCTGTGAACATTAGCACATATTTTCTGCTCAATCAGGCTTTGATGTAGAGCTTGCCATGCACCCCAGAGAAAATGCAGTCCCAGTAAGCTGTGCTAGTGAAACACCCTTGAACCTAATACAGCTTACATAACAAACGCTGACTAGATGCAGATTAGCAAGGTGACATATTCGGGGGAGACCCTGAGTTCCCGGAATGCCTGATGTCACAGAGCCTTCCTAGCAGGTGACTCTAGGAGGCAGGCTGGAGCCCTCCACCCAAGGAATTCTGAATGGAAAAGAAAATTAAAGGCCATGTAATAGGTTGGCATCTGGCGGCTTTGTGATGTGGGCTTTTACATTTCTGAGTTAATTTTTTCCCTGTTATTAAAAAAATAAAATCCCATAATAATTATAAGTAAAACATTAAAAAAATGAGAGTCTCCTATGTGTAGGGTAAATTGCAATAAACATTTCCTCTGCACTGCCGGGCCTTTGTGCATCTGCTCTGTCCAGTCTTCCCCTGCTGGACCCCTTCCCCTCCAGCCCCGCCCCCTGTGAAGACCAACCAAATAGTGGGCTTCCCCTCCAGCTCCGCCCCTCTGTATCAGCCCTGCCCCCTGGGTGAGCCACGCCCCTCAGCACAGTTCCCACCATCTCCTTTTGGAATCCTAATTTCCCATTCCAGCCCCATCATCTCCACCATCCTTCCTCTCCTGACTTCTCCCAGGCCCCAGGGAGTGGGGAGCAGAGCAAATACAGATAGTTCTCTGTTTTTTTTTCTTACCTACTACTTCCTCTTGTCTTCTGGAAGAAGAGAGGGCTAGAACTTTTCCCATAGAGTGTGAGCCAAGGACCAGAAAGGCTGTTGGTTTTGTGCAAACTTTGGTTCTGGGTTCTGGTGCCAAGAGCCCTCCAGGTGAGAACGTAGATACATGTCTGTCCTTCTGTCTGATTAGAGTTTTTTTTTTTTTTTCCTTTTTCTTTTGGCAGAACTAGCATAAATAAGAATATTGGATTTTGGACAATTTCTGCCTCACAAATTCAAGAGGTCAGAGGCTTCTAATAAGATTCCTATAATTCAAAGGAACCTCGTTGGAAGGTCGGCCATCAGCAGTAATTGCATAGCTGTCAGGTGGCCTGTCTGTCTTGAGTTCCTGGGAGATTTACACTTAAATTTACCAGAGCCACAGGGGTCCTGATGCCTGGTCTGCGGCTGGGGCCCCCACTTCTGTGTTCCAATCCTGTCTTTCCACTGATCTGTGAGTAGGGCTGGGCAGAGTGTCTATCTTTGAGGCTGGTCCTAGGCTTGCAGAGAGCCACAGCCTAAGGCGGACTTGGAGGGTTTTCTGCTCTTGCGGGCCAGTGTTTGCAGGCCTGACTGTGGCTTGGATTGATGGGAATTTACCTGTTGTCAGTGGGATGAGGCCTGACATCCTTCAGCTGGTGTCCAGCACCACGTAATGCACCTGTAAGTGTCTGATAAATACTCTCTCGTGATCTAGTTTACCCCATTTGTGCCGCCAGTTACAGTAGGAATGACATAGTAATGGGACACGAGGCTGCCTCCTCTCTTGGGAATTGTTATTTATGGTAGGGGCTTGTTATAATACAAGTCATTAAACAGATTTAAATTTACCACAGGTTAAGCCATGCGTCCCCTTAAACAACCACATGTAATGAAAGCTTGATATAACATGCTTGGGTTATAACATAGCATTAGTCTGTCTCCTTGTTTTATTGCTGGGTCACTGTGAAGATAGGGTGAACTGTCACTACTTAGTGGGAATTAAGAAAGCCTTTTGGCGTTAAACTATGTTGTCCTTGTCTGGGTACAGGGCAGTGCCTGTGTTGAATTCCCCCACCCCCCTTTTTTCCCTTACTGTTATCTTAATTTTCCTGGAGAATGGGCTTTTCTATTATTTATTCAATATTTACAAATGTGCCACACCCTTCCCTTGACATGAGATATGTGATTTGGTTTTTGCAATACCTCCAAGAAGGAGCTGTCATTGTTCCCATCTGGTAGTTGAAGACACTGCAGCTCAGGTGTGTTAATGTACTTTCCTGGAATCACACAACCAGCCAGCCAAGCCATAGCCCCAACAAACTGAAGCCTGTTAGCCCCATGATTTTAAATGTTGTTGGAATTACTTTTTCTATTACAAAAACATCTTAAGGTTTTCCTAAGACAAAAGGTAATTAGAGAAGCCTTAAAAGTCCTATTTAAGCTTGGATATATTCATCCTTACATTTTATAATTATGCATCAAATACTTTATCATCAGCAGCCTTTCTTGAGTTCATAAGCCTTTACTGAGCATCTACTATGGACTCTTTGGTAGTTGCCAAAGTGCAGATGATATAGCCCCAGTGAGAGGACAAGGAGGCCTCTAGTGGAAGGCAAGGGGATTTATTTGAGGTTTTCAGCAGGAGACAATAATGTAATTCTTCCATGGGGTTTCAGAAAAGATAAATTTGGCTGATGCTTTATGAATAATGGAGAAACCTTTCATAGGAACTGGGTTTTCATTAGTTAATGCCAACAATACAGATGGTGTTTGAAACCAAGGTAGGGGTCAGATCACCAAGGGAGAGAGAACAAGGTTAGAACTACTTGGGTCTTGAGACACTTCCATATTTAAAGGAGAAAGATGAGAGACCAAGTCATGTCAGAAGAAGCAGCCAGAGAGGGAGGAAGAAAACCAGAAAACGCTGGCGTCAGGGAAGCTGAGGGAAGAAACTGTTGCAGGATGGAAGGAAGCATTGGTGGAGTTGGACGCAGCTGAGAAGTCTTGGAAGAGGATGGCTTTTCGATGCCCATTTGACTAGTAACTCTTGAAGGCCATGGTGAACGTAGGTCAGAGGGCACGAGGAGCAGAGGCAGAACCAGGCTGGAGGGCGTAGAGGGTGGAGAAGTGTGGATGTACTGCAGGTGACGTGGCGCGGTGGAGTTAGATGTCACGAGAAGAGAATAATGGAGAAGAATGCAGACCGGGACGTCAGGAGGGGATGTGAGGCCCAAGAAGCTTTGTATTGTGTGTTTTTTGCAGACTCCTTAGGGGGAGAAGCTAGCTGAGTGGTTAAGGCCACCGGAGGAGAAAGGAGAGAATGAGCAAGGTGTGCGGGCTGTTAGAGGCGGGAAGTCTTAAGTATCAGGACAGAAAATTTAAGAAGGAAAGATTTCATTTCACCATTCTGAGAACTTGTTCCTGACCCAGTCTGGTCCATCATTAACATATTCAACAATTATGAAAGAAGCCTGGCGCCATGCATCTGTGAAAACATATTCTGTGCTTGCTAAGCTGTCCCAGGTGCGTCCCATCCAATGGCCTCTTTCCCGCCTTTGTCGCCCTCATCCCTGGCAATCCCCAGCCTCTCCGGCAGCCCCCTACCCTTCCGGAGCACTTGCTACCTCATGTTGCCGTCCTGTTCTCGGGTTAAGGGTCAGGCAGTAAATGTTTTCATCTCTGCGGGTGCTACAGTCTCGGTTGCAGTTACAGTCCCGTCCTGCGCCAGGAAGGCAGCTGCGGACAAGATATAAATGTGAATGTGCTTGGCCATCTTCCCATAAAGCTTCATTATGGACACTGAAATTCAAACTTCAAATAATCTTCACGTGCCACAAAATATTATTCTTCTTTGGATTTTTACAACCATTTAAAAATGTCAAACTTTCTGAGCTCACAGGTCATACACAAAGGCGATAGGCTGGATTGGGCCGGTAGGTGGGGATTTGCAGACTTGCTTCCCTAGGGAGAGGCGGTCGTGTCCCTCTGCCCAGCCTGGTGTCTAGAACTTTCCTGAGTGAGTGACCTGTTTAAGCTCTTATCTTTTCACTTGTAAGATGTGCCACGTGGTAAAGTTCCTTTAAGATGTAAGTTATCTGTCTGTCTTCTTACAAATCCCTGTGGAAGAATACAGTGTGTCCACACAACGTCAATGTAACTGTTTTCTGAGAACTAGAGCACCTTTTCTGTTGGTAATTGGCTCTGAGTAATTAAGTTTAGATATTTTCCTCAGTAGGAGAGGAAACTTCTTTCCTCCTCCAATTCTTCCACAAATATAAGTACAGAATAAAATTCCTGTCTCTCTGCCTGGTCCTCTACTAAATATAAAAAACAAAAACAAAAACTGCTCACCTGAGTGTGCAGAGAGCTACTTTACACATAGGTATCTTGGGGCCTCTCAAAAGAGAGGAACAGCCTTTGCTCACGGCACGTCTGTGGGGTGATGGTGCCCCCCGCCCCCTACAGTGTCACCCTGCCGTCCAGACTTGGCTTTCCACCCCTGAGAACTTGAGCCTGATGACCCGGCTGTGCTTGTCTCTCTATTTCCAGGGACTTACCTGATCTTTCATTTCTGGGAGAGAACTGTGACTTTCCCTGCCTCCCTCCCACCAGGGTTAATTTGAATTCCAGATGAACAGTCAATAACTTTTAAGTGATTTTTTTCACACCATCATATACTAAAGGCTTTTTGTATACAAAAAAATATTCAATATTCATTAGATATCTGAAATTAAAATGTGACGGGTCGCCCTTCATTTTCATTTGCTGAATCTGACCACACTGTCCTGAGCCAGCCCTGGCCCCTTCAGCAGGTTGGTCTAATTCATCAACTTGTCTTTGCTTCTACTTTTTCTCTTAGTGTCACCTCCCTTTTTTCTCTGACATTCCGTTAGGATGCTAGAAGAGAAACCCAGCAGCCCTGGGAGCTTCCACAGGCAACACTCTGAGAGCGTCCCCATCTTATCAGTTTTGTTCTCCTGGGGGGCCCAAGGTGGAAAGTTTGATAAGAAAGGAGGCCTTTAAAAATGTTCAAACCTAGGCCCCGCCAAAAACTCCAAATAAATAAATACAATAAAAATGTTCCTAACTCACCCAGGCCACTGGGGCGGAAAGCAGAGGCAGGTGGGGGCGGTGCCCAGGCCTCCCTCCTGGGAGTCCCAGAGCTGGAAGGAGGGAGTGGGGTAGGGTCCCTGCTGCTGCCCTGCGCCGGCATCGGCCACACCTAGACTCGGGGAGAGCGGCTGTAAGTCTGCAAAGCTCTGAAAACAGACGGGCCTGGTGCGGGGGGGGGGCGGCGGGGGACACAGGGGACACTGCCTCCCAGTGCGTCCAAACCAGAGCTGTCGGATTCGTCTCACCACCACCTGACTGCACACCGGTGACATCCCAGGATGGGAGCGAAATTGGTCCACATTCCAGGGAGTGTGGAGGCCACCCCTGGGGTCCACAAGGCACAGGCCACCAGACTGCAGTCCAGGCGTGAGTCAATACACCCCCTCCTGGCCCGGGGGATCCCCTGAGAAGTTTTGGACACAGATCATTATTGATATATTGGAAGTGTCCTCAGCCATAGCAGGTGGGGGCGGGGGACGCCAGGATGCCAAGCGGAGGACGCGTCCACTCTGGTAATCTTGGTGATTGATGCCCGGCCCTGCTGCCCAGGCCAGCGCGCTGCGCGCCCATTCATCTCCGCCTAAATATGGATGTAAATCGACGTACCCATTAAATGACGCGGGCTTTGTGGACATAAGATCAGATTAGATAAGCCCCTAAATTTCTCCTTTTAAAATATGCAGAGAAAAGGAGTTCAAAATACCAAGTGCTGACGAGGACTCAGGGTCTGGGAGGAACTGACAAGCATCTCGGAATCCAGAATTAATGCTTTAAACTTTAGGCCTTGTTGGCAATCAATACACACGCAAACCTCTCATTAATGTTCACAGGGGTTAAAACATGCGTATCAATAGCCGCCCATTTATTTCTGAGTCGTCGACACCGGTCTGGTGCGGGCTTTCTTCTGGGGAGATGGCAGGGTGCAGAGAGAAGGGCTGCCCGCCCTGGAATCGCCCCCATTCGGGCCCAAGCAGTTTTCTAATCGCAGCCTTCTCCACGTGGCCGCATTCCCATCTCTGGCCCTGCGTCCAGCTCTTTCTCTAGCTGACCACGCAAAGCACACCCCACAGTTCTGCACCTCCTTTCTGCAGCTCTCAGAGTCTGCCATCCTCCCAGTCCCGAGATTCAGGAGGAGGGGCCGGGGCAGCCCCCAGACCACTGACACCCAGCCTATAATTTATCATAAAAGGTTACTGAGTTTCCTTATCCCACACTGTTATTAATCAGAATGCTTTGGCAGGTTGGATTTCGTGACCTATAAATATTCATTACATTTGGACTGCCTTATAAACAGCAACACTTCTTTCTGTTTTTGAAGAAAAATTTGTATCCTCTTGCCTCACTGTCATTCCCGGCTGTGGCATGGAGTCAGCTGATGTGGTTTGAGGAGGCAGGAGTCACATTCTTTGTGGCAGGCTGGGTCTCTGTGGGTAGAAGCACCTGTGTGAACTCCTGGACCTGGGTATCCGCAGAGGCCAGGCTCCCAGTTCCAGACAAACGTTCCCACCAGACAGGCTTTAGTTCTCTTTATCAAAATGTGCTTTTTTTTTTTTTTTTTTTTTTTTTTTTATAGACAGATTCTCACTTTATAGCCCTTGGTAGAGTGCCGTGGTGTCACACAGCTCACAGCAACCTCCAACTCCTGGGCTTAGGCGGTTCTCTTGCCTCAGCCTCCCAAGTAGCTGGGACTACAGGCACCTGCCACAACGCCTGGCTATTTTTCTGTTTTGCAGGTTCGGTTAGAACCTGCCACCTTCGGTATATGGGGCCGGCGCCCTACTCAAGCACCGCCCATATGAAAATGTGCTTTTTAAAATTAGGACATATTTTGAGCATTCTGAAAAAAATGGACAATAACAGACAACGACCCACAGAACCACCATCATTATCAAATCTTCAGGTAGTGGATGAAGCCCCGGTGTAACCCTGTGATCCTAACTCCCTGCACTCAAGAGGTCTCCCCTAATACTGCGTTCATCATTCTAATGCGTATTTTATACTTTTACAACATATTTCTGTTCCAGTGATATCGTCTGATAGTGGTTTTCAGATAAAAAGTATGTAGCTAGTATCATATTGTTTATTTCCTCATTTCTTTTCACTCGGCTTTATGCTTTTGAGGTTGTGATTTGTTTTATCTGCTGATTTTTTTTTTTTAATCTGTGTTAACCTCACGGTGGGACTCCAATACACTCTATCCGGTCTCCTTCTGAGGGATATTCAGTTTGTTTTCATTTTCCCCGAGAGCCAATAATATAGGCTTGGACATTCTTGTTGTACGTGTCTCCTTCAAACTCCCGTACATGTGAGCAAGAATTGCCACTGAGAAATCACATTGCTAAGGCCAACGCAAGTGTCTTTAGCTTTGTTAGATAGTCTCAAATTATTCTCCCAAATTAACCACCATCGTACATTCTTACTAGCAGGCAGGGAAGTTCTTTTCTTTTCCTTCACCCTTATTGTTGGCCAACGGTTGTAATTGCCAAATTTTGAAGTGCTTGCCAATCTTATAGGTATTGACGGGCAGTACCTTGTTCTAATTTGCACTTCCCCGGTTACTTATGAGACAGAGTATCTTGTCTGTGTTGGTTGGTGATTTTGCTGCCTCTTCTACAGACTTCCTCTTTCTGTTACTTGATCACTTTTCTGCTGAGGTTTCTGTTTTTGTCTTACTGATTTGAAAGAGTTTTGGAAAAATAAAATACGCATATAGGTGCATAAGAATTTATTTTCATGAATATTGCAAATATTTTCTTCCAGTCTGTGGCTTGTTTTTTCCATGTTTTTTACCTTTTTTTTTTTACACGCAGATGGTTTCATATCAATATTTTCAAATTATTAAAAGGATGAAGTTTGCTTTTCACATGTTAAATCCACCTGCTCGGCATTTGAATGTGTAAAGTAGGTATCTAATTTTACATTTTTTAAATGGATAACCAGTTGTTACAACTTCATTATTGTTACTCAAATATTTTATTGTAAAATTTGCCATACTAACAGAAGAGGGACGCACATACGCTCAGTTAAAGGTTATAATAAACAATAAAACCAAATAATAAACCCTCAGTCATCTTAGAACATTTCTGTGGGTCACTCCCTAATCTCATTCTCTTCCCTTCTCCTTCCCAACTTTTATAATACTTGGTGCCCTGGTTCTATTTTCTGTTTTCCACATGTACGTATGTTCCTACCCAATATGTTTCTTAGGTTTGTCTTTGCCTTCAACTTTATCAAAATGCAAATATACTGTGTATATTCTTTTTTGACTTTCATTCTGTTCTATCGGCCTTTTGCCTTCCCCATGGCAAGAATTCACTCTCTTATCTAATATAACTTTGTAATAGCCGCGATACCTTGGGGGACAAGTTTCTCCACATTGTTTTCTTCAGCATCCTCTTTGCTCTTTCATTTGAGTTTTAAGATAAGCTTGTAAAGTTTCATGGAAAAAATCCTATTGGAATTCTAATTGTAATTACATTGATTGTATAGGTTAATTGTGGCAGGTTTGACATATTTATTATAAAGTATTCTAATTCGCATTCATGATATGTCTTCTTATTCATATAGCTATTGTTTGATATCTTTTGATAATGTTTTATATTCTTTAATGACATCTGTATAGTACTGTTCTTATACAAGTGTTTTTTAGGTTTATTTCCAGAGACTTTACATTTTGTTGCTATTGTGAATAGGAATTCTAGCATTTATATTGTATAAAGGATACTTTAGTGGGAGGTGATTTTTATTTGTTTTATATTAGCTTTCTATTGCTGCTGTAAAAAGTATCACAAATTTAGTGGCTTAAAACAACATAGATTTTTTTTTTATAGTCTTATAGGTCAGAAGTCTGACATGAATCTCACTGGGCTAAAAATAAAGGTGTTGGCAGGGTTGTGTTCCTTTCTGGAGGTTCTAGAGGGGAGGAAAAAGGCAAGGAAACTCTCCCTTTTTTGTAGCCTCTTCCTCCATCTTCAAAGCCAGTAATATTGCATGTCTTTGACCTTTCCTCCATTGTCATAGCCCCACCTCCAAGGACTCACGGGATTAGACTGGGGCTACTTTCAACCATCTGGATCGTCTCTCCCTCTCAATGTTCTTAAGCTTACTCACACCTGCAAAATACTTCCTGCCATGTAAGTGAGAATATTCACAGGTTCTGGGAATTAGGACATCTTTAGAGGTCATTATTCTGCCGGCCACAACTTGATATCTAATAACCAGGTGGAACTCAATTTCTAATAGTTGTCTACAGATTTTCTTGGATTAATAAATATCATGTTATCTCTTCTTTCGCTATTTCTAAGACAGGAATTGTTTTTCTTTCCTTATTGCATTGGCCAGAACCTCCCGAACAACATCAAATATTTAAGTATTAAGAGCAGGCACTCTTATCATTAGTTTTAATGAGACAGTCTTAAGGTCTCATTAATAGTGTGACATATATTGTAGGTTTTGAATAAGTGCTCTTTGTCAGGATAGGAAAGTTGCTTATTATTTCTGGTTTATAGTTTACAAATTGTGACTGTAGATTTTTAAATTTATCCCTTTCCAGTTTGAGCTTGTCATTACATTTTGAAGCTATGTTGTTAGAAGCGTATGAAATTTGTATTTGATTATACTTTTTTGGTGAACTTTTTCCTTATTACATAGCATCACTATTTATAGACATTGATACTTCTTGCCTTAAATTGTATTTTATGTCATATTGAAGTAGCTGGCAACTTCTTTTCTATGGGTATTATATCTTTTTCTTTATTTTCATTTTTTCTGTGTGGTTTTGTGTTATTCGTGTTCAAGTCACATATACCCAGATTTCTTAAAAATCCCCAAATGCAATCAGACAACATCATCTTTTAAAAAGTAAATTTTATCCATTGTGATTAGTGAATATATTTGGTCTTTTAGGTTCTTTCTTCCTTCCTTCCTTCCTTCCTTCCTCCCTCCCTCCCTCCCTCCCTCCCTCCCTTCCTCCCTTCCGTTAATATCAGTTTCTTTCTTCTATTTCCTGGTTTGTTTCCTTTTTCTTTTCACCCCTGTTTCTTTATCTTCTTTTTATCCTTTTCATTGTCTTGAAAATTAAGAAAATATTTTATGATACATGTTTTTCTTCTACTTTTCCTTTGGTGATTATCCTTAAATTTTTAAGATGTTTAACCATATTTTTTCTAACAAAGGCTAGAGTTGTTTAGGTTTTCTATTTTCTGTCTTTTGATCACAGTAAGGACCCCTATCAGATGTGTAACAAGTCCCCATTTTGTGTATCATTTATGATTAGTTTTACAACCATTTTTAAATAAAAAGTTGGCATTTTCTAAAATGAGTTAAATTTACTGTTATATTTTATCAATTTCTGTGATTAGTTTTATTTCTTTTTTTTTTTTATAAACTCCTTTAGTTTTTTTGTTCTTTCTTGAAGTGCATGCTGTCATAGTTATTATTATTTTTTTTTGAGAATCTGTAGATTATAAAATTTATTAAGTCTCTGTAGACCTGAAAATGTCTTTATTTTGCTTTTACTCTTGATTGCTGGTTGACTGGTTTGAAACTTTTGACTAAAGTATCGTCCTGTCCACCCACAGCCCTTTCAAGACATTGGTTCCTTGCCTTATGGAATCTCTTACTGCTGCTGAGAAATCTTTTGGCATCATAATTATCATTCCTTTAAGGGCAGTCTTTTACTTTTCTGTAAGCTTTTGAAGTTTTCCCCTTATTTTTGAGGATCTTTATTTTTTCAATACTGTTAAGCATAGATTTTTTAAAATTTATTTTGATGGATTGCTATTGCAATCTGAAGATTCCTGTCTTTCTCCAATCCTGTAAAGTTCTTAGCAACTATTTGTTTTAAAATGATCTAATATCATGTGTCTGTTATTTTCAGCTTCAAGAAGTCCAGTTTGCTAAGCCTTGGAGCCTCTCTCCCTATTCCCAATGCTGCTTAGAATTTTCATGCATTCAGAATATTGTTGCTGCCCTTTGAACTTGGTGTAATTCTCTGTTTCCCCTTCTTTGTTCTGAACTGAACTTCTGTTAGAGTCCATCCTACCTTGTGTATTTAAAATGTTTTCAGTAACAGTATATCTCACTGCTAGTATGTTATAATTCATTCTCTTCCATATACATTTATTCTCATTTTATTTGGCTTTGTTTATTATTCATGGAAAGGCTGGGTGTTTGATTTATCCCTTTAACATTTTAAACATACTTATTAAAGAGCTTTTGCTAGGCTCCTCTATCAACTTAATTTTGTCTGTAATGAATTCACACTGTTGCATTTCTTATGTATCTTTCTTTTTATGAACTCTGATTTATGGGTTTTGGAATTTTGGTGTGTAGGCCTTTTGAGTGGGAGGGTTATGATTTTGTGGCTTGCATTTGTATATCCTCTGTCTCTTTCTGTATCTCTCTCTTTCTCTTTCCCCTCTTCCCTTCCTCCCTAGTGTTCTGGCTGTGGCCTGTAAGCAGCTCACCATGTTTCTGATCAGGAGTGGAACTTCGGCTCTGTTCTGACAGTGGCCAGTATGTTGCTGATACAGTTGTCTAACCAAGAGCTGTAAAATTGACCTCGATCTTTCTCTAACCTTCTTTTGTGAGTGGAAAGGGTGTCCCACTCTGCCCCCACGTCAACAGCAGGTATCTGTTTTTGATGTAGTGCATCCTCTGCCACTGGTATGGGTCATTACAAATGTTTTGAGATTCATAAAAATCAAGAAACATAAAATTCATGTGGACAGAAACAAATGAAGCCCTGCCAGCAACATCAGTAAGCCGAGCAAGTTGAAACTTACACGGGTGAATCAGAAAGACGATGTCGAGTGCGGTTCTTGGAAGTAAAATGATGGACCTTAACACAGTCTGTCTCAAAACTTTTGTAGTGTTCCCCATATGTAACTCCAACACCACTGCCTACGTCTTGACCCAGATCCTGCCAGCCCGTAGCCATGGCTCCCTCTCTGCATCCGCCTGATGTTTATCTTGTATTTGAGCCTGGCCCTGTCGTCTTGGTTTTATTTGGAGCACTGATGCCATTTTATTTACCTCTTTGCAGTGGGTATCACAGTGGAGGTGCTTTGTTTGCTCACCGTTCTTCTCATTGGCATCATCTCTTAGACTGAGTTTGGTATTCAAGCTGTCTTTTCTGTATTTCTAAGTTTGACAGCTTCCAATGCTGCATTCCCAGTGATCATTGAGGAGTGTCCAAACTTTTGGCTTCTCTGTGCTACATTGGAAGAATAAGAGTTGTCTTGGGCCACATGTTAAATACACAAACACTAATTATGTTATGAGCAATAAGAGATCTGTGCGTAATTTTTGTGATATCCACAACCACAGATATGCAAAACAGTCCTCACACAATCCACTTGTGGCCCCCAGGCTACAGGTTGGACACTCCTGTCAGCTCTGTTCTTTGCATGGCTGTTGGGAAAAGCACATGAGTGTGTGTTTGCACGAATCCACAGACAGAAGCTCCCTCCAACACTGGCCTTGCACATTTCCCACCATGTGGTTTTCTTTTTTGACATTTTATTCATTCACTGAACACACCTAGAGTCCACCATACACACCACCATCCTGTAGCTCAAGGCATGATCTGGGGACAGGAAGCCACTGTGTGACCTGGGGCCACACTAGAAATGTAAAAGCCCGAGTTTCTTCCCAGAGCTACTGAGTCAGAAGCTGTGCTTCAAATGAGATTTCCAGGTGAGTTTCTGTGAAGGTGGAAGTTTGTCTTACGGTGTGGTGAAGGTAATTGTACACCCGGGCTTCAACACTGCCTTCATTTAGACAATGAATCACATGGTTACTTCTGATGATGAACCTTGGATGCTACATTTTCTAATTTCCTTAGAGTCCTTTGAAGATGCAGCTATTGTTTCGAGTTCCCTTAAGGGTGAGTAGAGAGAGTGAGGCTGTGTATGGGGCATTTGAGGGGAGTACTGGTGCAACAGATGAATTTTGTGTTGTACTTACACCTAAAAACAAAAGCAGAAAGGGCTTGGGTGTCCCATCAGTGGTCATGCTCTGTTCTCTGCTGTCACGTGTCCATGAAACTAGGGGCTTGTCAAGGGACGTCAGCAGCAATAGGACCTTGGCAATGGGGACCTCAGGCATCCTCTCTTTTCTGCAGAATGCCAGGTGCTGCTGTTGGGTAGAACTATAGTGTGGTAGCTGTGTAAGTGTCCTGTGGTTGCTGTATCAAATTACCACACACTGGGTGGCTGCAAACAACAGTTTTCAGTTCCCTCCCCAGTTCCTGAGGCTGGAAGTCTGGAGGTGTTGGCAGAGCCATGCCCTTTCTGGTGGCTATTGGCTTTTCCGACCTCTGGGGGCTGCCAGCATTCCTTGGCTTGTGGCTGCATCACTCTGCTCCCATCTTCTGCCCTCTTCTGTCTGTGTCAAATCTCCTCCTCTCTCTGTAAAGGACACTTGCAGTTGCAGTTAGGGCTATAATCACTCATAGTAATGAGTAATTCAGGATAATTAATTCAAGATAATTTCCCAGTTTTGAGAATTTTAAACTTAATAACATCTGCAAAATCAATTTTGCCATCGAGGGTAACATTCTCAGGGGCCAAGAATCAGGACGTGGGCATCCTTTGGGCACCATTTTGCAGCCCACTGAAGCAGCCAAGGGAAAGTGTATTATGTTGCCAGACAAGTTGAATGGGAGATTTCCCTCCATGCAGAGCGGGTGTTCTCAGCCACCATTCTTAACTAGAGCGAGGGATGTCTCTTCATGTTCTCATCCTACTCACATCAGATATTCCTCATTCCTGGCTCAGTACCTGCTTTGTGGCTTACCTCAGTTTTCCGGAGACCCACAGGTATGGAGTATGCATTGGTCACCTCTAATGTGAAAATCCGAAATCTGAAACTTTTGAGCTCCAACATGATGTCCACCAGAGGAAAACCCCACACCTGACTTTAGATGGTGGGTCATGGTCAAGACTGCTCAGCCCACTGCTGTTGGCTGCTGCTGACGCCGGAGTTCTGTGCCGCGTAGTCACACCAGGCACACTATCTCTTCACTGGATGGGTGGCATGCTGTGTCTTTTGGTGTTAAGTGCTCTTGTGTAAGTAGCATGGGACAATGAGTGGTTGTTTGTCACAGATGAGTTCAGAGCCAGGCGTAACGTGGGGCTATGCGCCCACAGTGGAGCCCGTCAGGGCAGAAGAGCAATCCCACCGCCTTGCGGCTTCCACTGTCCCCTGGGGGCTGAGATGGGGACGCCGGTCCTTTCTGATGTTTCAGTGCACACACACTTTGTTTTACCAACAAAATTATTAAAAATATTGGACAAAATTACCTGAAGACTACACTTCTAGTCCTAGACATTTCAGATAAGGGACAGTCTGCCTGTGTTCCCTGCTATCCTGCAGGCGGATGTGGGAGTGGGGCAGCTCAGCGGCCCCATTTTACTCTGCAGGTGGGGGTTGCTGTTTTCATGAGGGGAGAGGTTGGTTTGCTAACTAGCAAAAGGGAACAGCATGATGGTTCTGCAGGTTGAATGTTCGAGGAGGGCAGAGGGAAGGTGCAGGGACTGGGCAATTAATGGACAAGCCAGACTGGAAGCCAGAGGAGGGGGATTCCAAACTGCAGGAAAGGGGTTTGTTTGGAGCTGCCACCCTGTGGAGGGGAGGGCCGGTCACTGGGGGCCCTGCATGCACGTGGGGTCAGGGCACACTCTGGACCCCCCGATTCCCTCCCCGGCGCTGGCACCCACAGTGGAGCCTGTCAGGACAGAAGGGCAATCCCGCTGCCTTGTTGCTTCCATGGGGATCCTTGAATATTGACTATTCTGCTTTTTAACTCTCCTTCCTCCTTTTAGGGCACGAGGGCTGTGCTGGAGCTCTGCTTCCCTGCCCTCTGGTTTGTGGAAAGTCTCCGAGAGCAGGAATTGGGGTAGATTAAATTGGGGAGGCTTCAAAGGACCATTCTGAGGGTGTTTGAGGTGCCTCGCTCCAGTGCGACGTGCGGTTACTACTCAGTGAGTGCATCCCACACTTGCTATTCCAAGTGCACTGGTTTAATCTGTGTGGTGTAATCTGAAACAGAAAGTCTGGCCGGGCAGGCGCGGTGGCTCACACCTGTAATCCCAGCACTCTAGGAGGCCAAGGCAGGTGGATTGCTTGAGCTCAGGAGTTCAAGACCAGCCTGAGCAAGAGCCAGACCCTGTCTCTACTAAAATTAGAAAAACTAGTGGGGTGTCATGGCTGGTGCCTATAGTCCTAGCTACTCAGGAAGCTGAGACAGGAGGATGGCTTAAGCCCAAAAGTTTGAGGTTGCTGTGAGCTATGATGACTCCACGGCACTCTACGCAGAGCACAGAGTGAGACAGTATATCAAAAAAAATTAAAATAAGTGAGAAGAAAAAAACAAAAACAGAAAGTCTGTTGCAGCCAGGGCCCCAGGGCCCTGCATAGCCAGGGTGCCCATGCTGAGTGCAGAGTCTGGGTCCTGGCGTGAGCATCAGGCCAGCTGCACATGGGGTGAAAGTCAAGGGCCTTGTGGGTTTGGGGTGAAAGGCTCAGGACTTTGAGGGGACACGTCCTCCCCTCTGACCTTTTAGGAGACACCAGCCCTGGAAGGGTCACTGGGGCCACCTGCCCTGGCCCTTGGCTTTCCTTCTTTCGAGAGACACGGGGCCCTGTGCAGCCTGACCTGTGAGCTCCCCAGTAGGGCCACCATGACTCATGGCTGGACCCCTAGCCTGGGGGCTGCTTGCTTCTCCCTCTCAGCACCCCGGAGGGCAGAGCCCTGAGGTGGGGCCTGGGGTGTGTGTGTTTCCTCTGGGTGAGCTGAGATCCTTGGAGCCTGGCAGAGGCGTGCAGCTCCCCCTCTGAGGATGGTGTGGGTTATGAATTGTGTAACCCTGGAGAAGAGTTCACCCGATCACGTGTTTTACACTTTTCTCTGCAGAACGTCGGTGACTTAATTAACCTCCTTGTAGATGGAGCAGCGGAGAGGTACGTTTCCCGACGCATCTCCATCTCTTCTCAGTCATCATGCACTTAAATTGCAAATTCTCGTGAACTGTAACCCAGTGTCTTGTGGCTCCTGTCCAACATTTCCCTGTAGATCTTCCATCTTCAGATGTGTCAAAGTGAGCGTGTGTGGCTGCTGGAGAAAGGTATCGCTACATTAAACTACACAAAAACCTCCCTTGAAATAATGTTAAGGGTATGGCTTAATATTCCTAATGACAGTCCCTTTCCAGCTTGGTTTGAAGGCCAGTTGTTCACCCGTGCCATCACAGCACACCTGCTGGGGCAGCGTCGGCTGGGAGGGCGGCCCTGCCTCCTGCACTCAGGAGCTCGTTCTGAACCAGCAGGAGCCCCTTCCTGCTCCCCCTTCCTCCCTGTCTCGTATAAATTCCTTGCCCCCATCCCTGGGCACTTGCTGTCTCTCCTCCATCTCCAGAAGACCTTCTCCCCATAACTGGAGAGAAGATTATCTTAAAATTTAATGTTTTTTCTTTTTTTTTTTGTAAATTTAGGAGAAAATTGAGGATAGAGAATCCCTGAATTAAGATGGAAACGAGCAACTTCTGGCTAATTTGAGTATGACTCTCTTCCCTTAAGGCAGCCTAAGAGGACACAAATTCCCTCTTCTACTCCCCAAAACCAATTGATTGTTTTGAGCTCAAAAAGTTGTATCATAAGCACATTTTTATGGCTAAAAGTTGGGATTTACAAAGGGAAAATGACAGGCCTATAATTGGCATACTTGGTATGACAGTTTGCATATAAGAGATTCATGTTTGCAATTTCGTTTTAGGAAAACATTCTAACCATCCAGAGAAACCACAGGAGGGCGAGGGCTGTGGGAACTCTCTTTCTAGAACCACCTGGTTTCAGATTTACCCATAAAAAGGGAACCGCATGGAGTTTTAGTCGAATATTCTGGGATCCACAGACATTTTCACCCAGCTGGAGATGAGATTGGAAGTGCAGACACTTGGCAGCGGACACTTTTAGAGTATATTCACTGCTGTATTATATTTATTATATTTTTGGTCTCTGTCCAGAGTTCCTAATTACGTGGCTGTCACGCTTGGTGCCTCAGTAGTCAAGTGTGCTGGATCTGTTGGGGCTTATCTACGCCTGAGACATCTCGGGGACACAGAGACAGCGATGCACAATTACCCGTGTCTTGAGTGTGCGCGTGAACAGAACGTATCGAGGCCGGGCTTCTTGTCTGTAATGTCCTCACTCTCCTCTTTTCCTCCCCCTCCTCTCTCCTCCTTCTACGCTTTCTCTCCTCACCTTAAAATAAAGGAGAAGGTATGTCACCGTAAAATTTCCCGCACTGGACATGTCCTGTCTGTTAGAGGACAAGTGTGCAGATTTTTCTTGGACTGTAGGGAAATTTTCTTTTGGCTTTGAATCTTAAGTGGAAAATTCATAGAGCATAAAGGCTATAAAGTGAGAAGTAAAGGCTTGTGTTCTGTCCACGTGTGCGTGCAGTCGCCCTGGCCTGTGCACCCCCACCCAGGCTCAGGTCCCTCAGTCGGCCCCGCAGACCCACGTGTGGGAGCAGTGGGTCTCCGTGTGCTCAGGCTTCTCATCCTGTGCAGCCTGACTTTTCCCGCTGTGTCTGGTTGGTAGTGGCCCTGCACAGTGCAGCCTGAGTCGTGCCAGGTGACTGTGCCTCCATCACTGTCTGTCTTTCTTTAGTGGTTTGCAAACTTGTTCCCCCTTCCTGGAGTCCTCACTCCCTGTGTCCTCACGGGTGCCTAGTGTGCCCATGGCTGCTCGTGCTTATCTCTCTGCCAGGTCTCCCTCCTGGGCACTTGATTGTTTCCGGTGTCCTGCATCTGTAAAGCTGCTGCCGTGTTCCTTGTCTGTAAGGCATGTCGTTCGTGTGCGTCTGTGGGCTGTCTGTTTCTGCAGGCTGTGTTCTTAGACCGGGAGCAGCAGCGTCAATGAGGCGTCCCGAGCTTACCCCTGCCGGCACTTTCACTGCAAGCGGGTGGTCCACCCTGGAGCCCAGGAGACACACACTGTCGCGTCTGGCTGTGTGACGGCTCTGTGTCATCTCGTCCAAGCCCAACTGTGGCCCCACCTGGCAGGAGGAATCATGTGCTTTTTATCCAGATGAGGAAACTGGAGTTCAGTTCCTTGTCTCAGGCAGAAAACTAGGAGATCGCTGTCTTGGGCTCAGACCTCAGACTTCTCATGCTGCACCCTGAGCTCCTACTGGGCCCAAACCTCTCTTTGTTGATTTGACATCTCAGCGACATTCATGATTTGATTGCAGCAGCCAGCTGTGCCCACCTGGTGAGTGTCAGGGTCCTTATCGGGGTCTCCCTGGAGATTCTCCTCCATAGGAAGGAAGAACCTGTGATTGCAGTTCCTTCCTGAGGGCACAAACACATTCCCCACCTCGGCTTCTCATGCCTACACCCCCGGTCACTTGGCATCTGAGACAGGAGCAATGCACACCCCTGGGCCGGGGGAGCTGTCTTCACACGTGAGCATAGCGAGTGTGCCCCAGCGCCAGCCTCAGGGCCTCCCGGCCCACCTCTTTCTGCTTAGCTGGGCGCTGTCTTCACACCTGAGTTCTTCTGGGGAAAATACTCTTTCTCCTGGCCTAGGCTTGGGGTCTTGGGTGACTTGGGGATTGAAGCAGTAGTAGCTTTGGATTCAGTGGTGGCGGAGTGGCCGGAAGGAGGGGGAGAAGGGCATGTAATGGAACAACTAGTTGTGGCACCAGGAATGTGCTGACGGAGGGAGAGGAGGTCATGTTGGGGTCAGGCCCCCCCCACTGAGGGCAGAGCCTGGGCAGGCAGGAGAGTGTGGAGGATGGGAGTGGGCAAGGGCCTGGCCGGTCTGGGCAAGTGCCGCATCCTAGGTGGGAGCTTCAAGCCCAACCAGGGGCGCAGGAGCAGGGGAATGCCTCTGTGCTCTCCTGCTCGGCATGGACTGGGGGCTCCCCTCATACATTCTGGGCTCAGACACCATCTGCTTGTGCTTTCTTCCGGCCCGGCGCCCTGTTCTCATGTCCCTCCTGAGTTTCTGCAGCAGGGAGTCTTTCCGAGGAGCACTGACCATGGAGGATAAAACTGAGCATGGTGATGCCATGGCAGGGAGCTCCGGAACATGGCACCCACCTGGGTAGCTCGGAATCGGGGGCTAAGCCGGCTCTCCTGTTCTAGCTCTTCACGTACCAAGGCCCTTCCTCATAGGGGACCTGCAGCCAGATGGTCCTGGCTCCTTCTCTGAGCACTCTGTCGGGCGGCACCTGTCCACCACAGAGCTTAGGTTGTGCAGGAACCTTCCAGGGCTAGGATAACCTGCCTTTCCCTACTCTGAGGACCTTGGAGAAGACATTCTATGAGGATTAGTTAGGGTCTAAGAATGTATAACACTAAAAAACAGCCTGGCAACCCACTGACAAAGCAGATGGTGCAAGAACTCAAGGTGAATGTGAAAAATAAAGCTGAGAATAGGCCTGAATGCACGCTGGCCCCAGACCCTTACTTACCTCAAGTGCTATTGACTAACATCAGAGGAACCCGGCGTCTGGTAAGAAAGTCTGGCTGGGTGAGTGTTTCCAATGCTGATTACTGAGCCACTGAGAAGAGCCCGTCCCAGCCTACTGCCTCGCATCTGAAGCCCTGCAGGGAGGGGTGTGGCTGATCACGTAACTCTCCTTTAAATGGCAGAGAGTGGAATTTTAGCTTAATGGGCAGACTTCACTTTCTCTGCTTCCTTTTTCCCCCAGATCCGTTGTAATCAAGTGCACATATATTTGCCTCTTACCCCTAAAAACCCATTATATTTAAGTGTTTTTGCTTTTGTACTGTCACTTCAAAGAACCAAACAATTTTTAATAATCAGTGTTAGGAACTTAGGATAATATTGGTTGAATTTTTCACATTCAAAGGCAAGCTTCAACCTTTAATATCCACCAAACTTCAATTAATTTATTTCCTCTTTAAGGACCTAAAGGCAATCTGAATCATTTTTGCTGTCACGTAACATCCCCAAACAATATTTGATGAGGCTGCGCTTAGTTAGTGGTTAATAGATTCAGGCTTAGTTAAGGCTTCCATGTGGGTCGCGCCTTGTTTTAGAAATGTCTGTTTATTATCAGTTTAATGCAGATGAAACTACTTATTCACTCTTCAGAAATCCTTTATGACTCCTAATTAAAGTCTTTGTCTGAACACAAAATAATTAATACATAAAACGAAGCCATGGGAAAGAAACAACTGTGACGTCGTCGCTCACTTGTGTGTCGAGCCGTATTTAATCATTAGCGTAACACTGTTTGCACTTTTGGAAAGAAAACAAGACGCAGACTTCATGTTTATTTAACACTTTGACGAGTTCTTCTCGGAGGTATGAAATGAGTCTTATGGAGTGCTGCAACAGTAAATCAAGTGTTCTGAAAATTACAGGGTCTTAAACAGTAGTGTCATTTTAAACCCAAATAGTTTGTGGTGCTCCGGCATCGAAAAGCGACCTCTTAGAACAACAGCGACTGTCTACACTGAAAGACAAGGACAGGAAATGAAAACAAAACATAAAATACAGGGCTGCCGGGGTGCCGTTTCTTCTAGTTTGGTTTCAGCTTGAAATCTGATGCTACTGATGGGCATGAGGGTTCAGTGCCCCCGAAGAGGGGGCCTGGCCTGCACCCCAGTCCCTTCCACCCTGTGAAGACACCCGCAAAGTACCACTAGCTTTTCTGAATGGGCTGAGAAGTAGCCAGTGCCCGCAAAGGTGAAACATGTCCATATTAAAGGAAATCTAATTAGGGAGCATTTCAGGGCAGCGTGAAAACCCACAGTGGGCTCTTTCTACAGAAAGCATAAATAAAGGTGACCAGGAGGCCCAAGGAACTGGTCCTAGGATACGGAGTTTTCAGCTCCGGGCCACAGCTTCACACTGGACCATGACAGAGGCATCACGTCCTCGAGTCAGGGGAGAGGTGCCCTTGGGGCTGCCCAGAGCTCTCGTTTGCACCTGGTAGGAGTGAGGGCAGGAGGTCAATGTGACTCGTGCTGTGACCTCTGGCTCAGGTCTGGGATCTGGGCTGAGGAGGACACAGAGCTGGTGGAGCTGGGCCCCACACTTTCTTTGCCTTTTATGAAATCCCTCTCTTGTTCGCTTGCTCAGGGAGAGGCTGCTGTCGACCATTCATGACGTCCGGGGGAGCCCTGGCCTTTCCCAACCCCTGGACCCCTGGCGGTCGGGGGCACAAAGCCACTTCTTGGGAGTTTTGTAGGGATTCGTGCGGCCTGAACAGAGCCCAGGGCAGGCCCTCCCATGCTCCTTCCCTTCCAAGCCCCGCACACTGTATATTCATTTTAGAAAACTGGGAACACAGAAAAGCAGACATTATGAAAGGAAAATCACCAGTGATCCCCCCACCCAGGCAGCACCCCTGTGAGCCTTTCCTGTGTGCCCTCTGTCCCAACTCCCACATAACTGTGGTTCTCCTGCACACGCCGTTTTACACGATACTCACTATCCCGTGCTCTCACTGTGTTGTACTGAGTGCACATGTCATCGTGACACGAGGCCCTTGTTATCGGACGTCTACGTTCCTTCCACTTGAGTCCTTTGACCCATCTGTGCTGGCCTCTTCTGCTCTCCCTGGGAGCCTCCCTGTGCCCCTGTGCTCTCCTGCTCGGCATGGACTGGGGGGTTCCCTCATACATACTCTACTCAACCCACCCAGGCACGCTCCCGGGTCACAGGCTGCCTCCCCTCCCACACCTCCATCTCAGCCGTGCTTGTGACAGGGGCACGAGCCCCAACTGGAGTCGCTCCCAGTCTCCAGGGAGGGGGAGGGCCAGGGCGACTTGCTTGTGTGGCCCAAGGCACCTGCTGCAAAGGACATGTGATCAAGTGCTGCTGGAGGTGGTTCTAGGATTTCGAGGTTGAGTGCGAGTTTTGGGGCCAGGTGATGGTTTCTCTGTGCTTTGAGGAATGGTGAAGGTGAAGGCGGGAGGGAGGAGGCATGGAGCTTCGGAGTCCTCCATGGGGTAGAGACTAGGAGATGCAGGTGCCTTCGGTGTGGGGTTTGCTGCGAGCTGCAAAAAGCAGTGCTTTGTCCCTCCTGTGAGGGCCTCGGCTGCTGAGCTGGGCGGGGTCGCTGTAGCTGCAGGAAGTTCTGAGCTTGCTCAAGCCACCCAGGAACTTGGTCAAAGGCACAGAAAAGGAGGTGGAATATTTAGACTTGTGAGGACAGATTTCATCTCATCTTTCCTATAGCTGATAAATAGGAAGTCATTCTGTGGATTTCTTTGGGTGCCATTGAAACCTTTTGTGGTACTCCCAGATTCGCCACTGCTGGGGGCAGAGTTCCGGCTGCCCCCGAGGCCAGCTAGGGTCTGTGTCTGGAGGTGGACAGAGACTGGCTTGTGTAGTTGGTGTGTGGCTGAGACCACCCTTTCCCCAAAACCCCACTCAGGGCTCCCAGAAACATGCCTTTGTCAGGAGTCTTTTTTTTTTGTATTGTTTTTATTATTAAATCATAGCTGTGTACATTAGTGCAATTGAGGGGTACAGTGTGCTGGTTTCATATGCAAACTGAACTATTTTCGTCAAACTTAATAACATAGCCTTCATGGCATTTTCCTCGTTATTGTATGAAGACATTTGTATTCTGCATTTAGTAAGGTTCGCCTGTCCCTTTCTAAGATGCACCGGTGTCAGGAGTCTTAACTGCCTCTTTTCCTGGTGACCACAGGGTGTGTCAGGGGTTCTCTCTCCAAGTGGCTTTGAAGGGACCCCAGGAACTCACAGGCTCAGATGTTAAGGAAGCCTGAAGGGGTGTCTTTTGGAATTATTAAACCTCTGATGAACAGGCCACTGTAAGTCTAATTATTAATCTTTGAGAAACTTGACCCTTCAATTAACTGAGTAATAATTGCATTGTGGACCATCAAAAACCCTGCATTATTAATGAGCACTTAAGGTCAATATGAGTCTGCTTCACTATATTGTATGTGATATTTATCACTGTAATATGACTTCCTGGTTAATTACACAGAATCATGCAGCATTCACTTTTGATTAATGTGGAAAGTTCATACTGACTTTGTTAAAAAAAACATTTATTATGTGTGATGTATTATAATAAAGCCTTTTTCTCCCAGAGCTTTGTCCTATGTACATATGTTTTCAATATTTAGAAAATTTTCCTGGGCAGAGGAACTTCCTAATACATGAAATTGAGAAAATTTAATAAATCATGTTAGCCACCTGTGCGGTGTGTGTTTTTTATTGTTTTTTATCTTCTTGTGGGAAGGCCAGGGTCGTAACTTATGCAAGATGATAAATGCATTTTAACTGGAAGGAACTGCCGTGAAATCATACTCCAGGCACCCCCTCGTGGCACAAGGGGCGGTGAGGGGCGGTGGAAGGAGTGTGTTCTTGGCGTCGTAAGACTTGGGCTGTAATTAGCTGTGTGACCTTGGGCAACTTACTCTGCACCTCGTCATCCCATAAATTAATCTGTATTCGTTGATTAATACCTCCCCAGCCTCCCTTCCAGAAAGAGTTTGAGGATCAAAGACTCTGCGGCCTGTGAGAGGGCTTTGTGCAGTGAAATGGCACACCAGGCTGTCGCGTTCGTTTGGGGTAGAATTCCCTCCAATTCCTCTTGTCATTTCTGGGCAGATGTAGGTTTCAGGTCAGAAAGCCAGTTTGGTAATGAACTTTCTGTAGCATAAGCCACTGGAGAACAGAGCAGGAGGCCGGGTTGCTGCGTGTTATGGGCTCAGTTGTCTTCCCCTCAGCCATGTCAATGTGTGGAAGTTCCCCATACCTCAGAATGTGACTGTAGTTTGAAACAGGGCCTGTACAGAGGTAAGTAAGGTACAGAGAGGTGATATGGGACCCTAGGCCCGTAAGACTGTGTCTTTATAAGAAGAAATTAGGTCACAGACTCAACCTGGAGTAAAAGCCTCCTGCAGACACAGAAACAGCCACCAGCAAGGTGGGGCCAGAGTCCTCTGGAGAAACCAGCCCCAATGCTGTGCTCTCAGGCATCCGGCCTCCAGTGCTGTGTGGAGTTTAATCCCCTGCTTTTGGCATTTGTCATGCAGCTCCAGCAATTGGGTGTGATGAACACTGAAAGGGAAGCATCCGAGGTCCCCGGTGCCCAGGCCCCCACTCTGGGGTCTGGTGGGAGGGTAAGCTCAGTAGGGAACAGGTTGGAGCCAGACCTGAGTGCAGGTGCCTTTGGTCCTGCAGGTGGGGAGGGGAGAGAAGGCGGCTCTCAGGGTTCTCCTGAGCACCAGGATGGGGGGTGGCATGGGGAGAGGGCTGAGATGGCTTCCCAGACTCCTGTCCTGACAAAGGGCTGAGCGTCCATCAGTGCGGACTGGGAGAGAGCCCAACCTCCAGCCCCTGCTTGACAGCCTGTTCATCTGGATGGCCCTAGTGGGCGAGGCTCAGGCTGGGTGACTGGGGCACCCTCAGTCCACAAGTCTGGTGCACTCGTCAGCATTGAGGACCAAGTGTGCTTGTCCCTGTGAGAAGTTCCTTCAGGCCCAGACACTCTAGAAAAGGGTTCATTTCAAGCCCTTGCAGACAGGATGGCAAAGGAGCACCCAAACCCAGATATGCAATAGCAGGGCTGGTCGGGAAGTGACAGCAGCTGTGGCCGTGGGGCACATTCCAGGCCTCTGGTCCCTCCACAGGCCACTCAGCTCTGTTTCTTGCCTTGCGTGGTGACAGATGCAAACTCGCTTCCATTTCCCCGTCTTTGGAAAAGGAACACAACTTCGCATATTCATGTGCCAGAGGGAGGTGGAGGTGAACATTACAAACACAGAATTCCAGGATTCTCTGGGCAGAAAGAACATGTCAGAGCATCCCATCTAATCACCTGCTTTACTCAGTGAGGAGGCAGCCCTGAGAGGCGACTTTCTCTCAACTATGAGCATGTGGGAGCGGAACCATTCCAAGGACCTACGAGAGTCCATGAAATCACCAGGAGATTGGATGTTAGATCTGTGAGGCTGAGGTGCTGGGTGCCTATAGATAGGAAGAGTGCTTGGCACCTGTGAGGTCTGTGGCTCTGTCAGCCAGTCATCTGTTGAGCACAAGCTGTGAGGTCAGAGGGAAAAACAGTCTGTTCAACTAAAACGACTTAGTTTATAGAAAGCGATAGAAACTAGAGATACAGGTGACAGAAAATTGGAAGAAAGAAGCCGGAAGAGACTGCTGATGCAGGACCACAGTGGGGGTGGAGGCCCCCCGTGCCCCCGGCATGCATGGGCATGTTGCCAAGTGCTCGGCATATCTGGACCTGGAGGGACCGTCCTCAGGAAGTTGATGCCTTATCCTTTTCTCGTAACAACTTTCCTCGAGCGTGTGGAGTGGAGACAGATGAGCATCCGTGTGCGGGGAAGTGGCCGTGGTGCCCACACTGTGCCAAGCCTGGCCTCTCTCCTCCCCTGGGCTCGGGCGCTGAAACTCTATCCTTGCACCAACTCAAGCTCAAGAACTATAGCCCAAATGCCACCAGCTAATATCCTGAGCCACCTGAGGTGGGAAATATTCTGTTACGAAAAACATTTTTCGACACATTATGGTAGATGAAGTTAACATTTCTTCTGATCAATAAGACAAATATTGAGATTATGAACTAAATGCTGTCTACATTTCTAAGGGCCGTCACGTCCTTAGGTGTTCATCCTATTTCAGCCCATCTACTTTAACAAATTTTAGTAGAGCTGTTAGAATTTTCATTCATAATGTATGATGGGTTTGTACGAATTTCCTCCGTGTGTGAAACCTATTTAATGTTAACATTCTCAAATTGGAGTTGGTTATAAATAATGCACCAAGAGATGTGAAATGGTGCAAATTATTTCTTTGTTATACCTGTCAGGCCAACAATTACATTTGTAGAATTTGCAAATAGTTTTGCACAACTTGTACTCAGATTACTTCTATCAAAGGGAAAGGACTCTTTGTCCCACTTTATGTAAATTAAAAACTTTTAGCCAATTTGTGGTCAAAAAATAAATAGTGGAAAGAGCTCGCAGACAACATTTATTTTGTATGTACATTAATGGGCACTTCCATTTTTCCTGGAGGCCAGAATCCACTTTGAAATTCATGTTTGATAAATTCCCTGGCTTTCCGAGTAATTTAACTGTCTACAGGGCTGTTGATCCTCTGAGTGTATCATTGAACCTTGGGGACTTGTGCACCATTTCTGCATATCCAAGTTCAAATATATGCTCAAGATTGGTTTAAATTTTAAGTTGTTGATCTTATTTCTGATAGATTTGTTAGCTTATCCTCCATTTCATTTCTAAAACCAGCTCCTAATCCTCAAATACTCTCTTCTTAAACACATCTTTGCTAAATTCATTGATTGCGTTAGTAAAATGTATATTGAACAGTTGTTCTGCAAGCGTGCCGTAACGTGGATAGTGTTAGCGCCGTCACTCAAAGACCAGAAGAAGTTTGATAACGTGGCTGTCAGTTATCACCTGCCTTCTAATTCGCTCTTACTCTTAGGTAGACCATTCGTTTGCAAGTCCTTCGCAGTACGTCTTTACATTGTCACCAATCCTACTAGATTTTGATAATTTTCATGCTGTCAGGTAATATAAAATGCAACCCGTCTATTTAAGAAAATCTTTTTGTTATGTTTATTCGTAGAATTCTTGAGATTTTGTTGGTATTACCAATGTTATGTTTCCAAATGAAAGTTTCTAACCCATTGTTACTGATGGAATTTGTCACTTTTTATCCCCAGTCTATTTTTAAAGATAATTTCTACCATTAATAATGACAAGTCAATTCTACAAACGCTGAGTTTAAAGCCTTTGCTGTGTTTGTTAACTACCTTCTGGTAGGCTTGGGAAGATTCTCCACACGCTACCATATGTATGTATTGTTTGAAGCTGTGACCTTGGCAATCACCGTGAGCTACGGCTGCATCTGGTGGATGAAGAGCAGACGCAGGTGGGCAGTGGCTGGTACGTTTACGGTACGGCTGGTTCTGAAGTCTGGGTGCGCCAGCCCCTGGTGCACGCCTCCTTCTTTCCAGTAGTTTCCATCTCTCTGGAAGCACTTCTCTCAAGGAGATACATTCTAATCCAAATCCAGAATATCATTTATATTTCTTCTCCTTCCTGTTCTTCCCCAACCTGTCCAGGCCCATCATCTGTTGTTCTGCAGCTCATTTCTTCTCCTAAGTCAGTTCAGATGTTAAGGCTGAACTGCCTCCTTTTTCTTTCTTTCTTATTCCTTCTCCATAAGGATATTAGCCTAAAGGAAAAAAAAACAAAGCCTTTCTGTGTGGCCTGTTCCGAAAGACTTAGGAACTTCCTCTCTTTCGTTCTCAGACCCGACCGGACCCGTAGTGCCAGAATTCAAATTTACAGTCTCTGGGGCAACATTTTAATAGAGTTTTTGCTGGTGTTAAAGCTTAACTCTGGTGTTATATTCATACTCCACCATGGAGGTTTAACCACCCCATTTTATTAGCAGCAAAATAAAAGTATCAGGAAAATGAAACCTCAGTGTTTGTGTCATGGGAGGAGCACACTCGCCCTTTCTCCCAGTGGTAATTTATATCTTCTTGGATCATGGCGCACGTAAACTTGGAGAGCAGTAAAAAAAGAAGCCATTTGAGAACATTTCTGACTTAAATGAATTATGTGTAGGAAAAGAATACCCAGCCCATATTATCTTTGCCTTTTAAGGAAGTAAAGCTTTGACAGCAGGAGTATTTGATACAGTTATGCACCCTGGACAAAGATTACTTTGGAGGCTAAATTAATAGATCTGGAACATGGAAATGAGAATAATGAATCTATTTCATTAAAAAAATCCTTTTTCGAATTATTTCTATTCTAAGCTTCTTGGGCCTTCAGAAGAATTTGGGATCCTGCACTCTGGATGCTCTCTCAGTGGTAGCTTTTGCCACGAGGGTCCCTTTTCTTTATAGACTGCATGTCGACCAAACCTAGAGAAAAAGATGTGGACATCGCCTGGGAAGTTTCCGTGTTCACGCACGATGGGAGAAGGAAATTGCAGTGTGGTTCTTAAGGGGAGTTACGTGTGATCGGCTGAATGGCTGAAGAATGGTCAGGGCATCATTTCTCATTTTAAACAGTGAGCTTTGGACCCAGACTCAGGGGGCTATTGTCCTGGCTCTGACATTAGCTTTTCTAAGTCACTTCTTCAAGCTTGGTCACAGAGGACAAAGGTGCCCATGCCCTGGTTCCATGAAAAAACAGGAGAGGAAGGCTGAGAAATAGGCAGGATGCTCTGTGGTGGCCAGCCCCTGGGAAGGCCGTGCCACTGGGCATTTTTCACCTGTTCCCAGAGCTTCTTCCCCTGGGTTGGAGGAACAGACTTTTGCCTATTTTGCCAGGTAAAATAGCAACAATCATTTAACTTTTCCTTTCAGATAAACAGTGAATTATTTTACCATAAATGTAACCCACCTATTGCATGAGATATATTTATACTAAAAAAAAAAAATGCTTACCTGAGATTCAGATTTAACTGGGCATCTTGTATTTTACAGCTTAGCCTGGCAGCCCAGGCTTTCTTGCCTTTGCTCCAGGAGGGTTTGTCCTCTTTTTTCCCATGTCCTAATAGGGTTCAAGATCTCAGCCCCTGGCTGTGGCAACAGACAGGGGACACGTGGGATCAGAGGACAGATGCTCATCTATGGACAGTTATCCGTACTTGCTCACGACGCTCTACCTGGATGCCTGGGTGAGCCACTTCACCTTTCCAAGACTCAGTACGTGCAGCTCTGAAATGAACATCGGAACTCACTCGATGAGGAAGGTGGTTGTGAGGGTGCAAGGGGCTGCAGAGGGTTTGGGGGAGGCATTACAGCACTGAGCACAGTAGTATTTCCACGCGCTTTGCTCTGAGAGGCACAGTGGTATACTTGGTCTCTGCATTATGAAGGGGTGGCTGGGGCAGCAATGCAATAGTAGGATGGCACATGTTTTCCGGCAGGGTAATTATCACCACCTCTGTTGCCCCGGGCTGGAGTTTTATGGGCTCTTCCTTGGCCTCACATGTGTTGCTGGCAAATCTGTCTTCATTTTCTTTGCTGAGAGCAGAAGCTGGGTTTCTGGCTCCATCTGCAGAGCAGTCTCTGAGGTGCCTGCCCCTACACCCTCAGGAGGGCACATGGTCTGTGCCCCGACACCTGGAGATGCCAGGCTGAACTCCTGTCTCGACTGTCACAGCGTTACCTTCCTCCAGGCACTCTGTGGTTCAGGCCACGGCTGCTTCTCTAAGGTGGCAGCATGGGATCTGGGGCTGGGGGAGGAGACTCTGGCTGTGCCTTCAGTGGCCATGTCAGGAAGGGTGAGAGGGCCAGAGGCCAGTAGGGAACGATGGCAGCAGGCAGGATTGGGGTAGAAGTGGCGCAGGTGCTGCAGAGGTAGTGGCCTCTGGCAGGTTGTTGGCTGGGGTGTCCCCCACCTGTGGACTCTGCACAGGGGTGCTGGGTGGGCGCCCTCTGCCCTCTGCCCTCTTTCCAAGCCTTCTGGCTGGACAGAGCTCCAGTCTTTTCCTGGCTTCTTCAGGGAGCCACTTAACCTTTAAATTCCTCCCTGTGAAGGAGTGTGTTTTCTCAGCCGTTCTGGGTACTTCCCATTCATTTCCCAGGAATGAAAAGCCCAATCTGTCTTTTCCCAATGGCAGAGATCCTCCCTGTCGAGCTGTGTGTGGTCACTCTCATCCTGCCCACCAGGTCCAGCTGGTCCAGGCACCTTGCTGACTCTCCCCTCGGCTCTTCCGCAGTGGCGGTGTTTGGCCTTCTGAGCTTCCCAACTTCCCCTGCTCTGGGGGGCCATTTGTGAGGCTTCCCTAGGGTCCTACACAGTGTCTGCCACACACCCCTTCTCCAGCCCCAAGGAGAGCAAACACTCGCTCTGTGTTGGTGTTACAGCGGCCTTTCCTTGATAGCGGGCAGTTTTGTCCTTCCCTTCCCTTCCCTTCCCTTCCCTTCCCTTCCCTTCCCTTCCCTACTTCCCTTCCCTTCCCCTCCCCTCCCCTCCCCTCTCCCCTCCCCTCCTCTCCCCTCCCTTCTCCCTCCTCTCTCTTTTTGTGTTTAATTTTCCTTCATACTCAGAAAATTGGTGGCTTTTTACGGTTCCCCACTCCCTGTGACCGATGGAAGGAAATACCATACAATTGATTGAGATTAAAAATTAGTGCTTTGCCGTAGAGAAGCCAAATTAGCCATCAGAAGTAGGTTCATAGAGTATTTTAAGAGTTTTTTGATTAATTCTCATGATGTGAGGCCTTTTGACACAAAGTTTTATGTGCTGTGGTGTGGCAGGAGGAAGAAGTGGTAACAGGTTATTACAGATTTTACTTTTACCTCTGGTTGATTTATTGGGCTATTCTTGTGATAGGAAATAAGGGCACTGCAGACGGGGGTGTCTCCTTTTGGTGAGAACAATTCCTGAACGCGCGTCTGTGTGTTTTCTGGAATGTAGGCTCAGAATTTCAGGGACTAAGTGGAAAGGACTTGGAGAGGCATTTTAGTGAGCATGCCTACCGTTGTGGAGACAAACCAGCAAGATGAGGCCCTTCTAATGTAGACGGATGTCGCTCGGCACCTAAGCGAGATGCTAAGCAATTCTTGTATCACCCCCATGGAAGGAGAACATCCTGATGTAACCCAGTGTTGGTATCAAATAATTATGAACAAAAAGCATTTTTGACAGTGACTCATTTGTTCTTCATTTTAAGACATCAAAACCTACCCTATTTGTTAGAGCCTGTTGTCAGCTTCACGTTTTCCTTGCTGCGTCATTCAGGAGTTAGTTTTATTACAGCCCACAATCCAACCTAAAGCGAGCAGGGGCAGCCCTCACCTTTGCCGTCTGAGAGCCCCTTACGAGCACGGCAATCTTGGCTGGGCATTTTGAAAAGTTCCTCAGCTATACTCTTGAATTCATATTTTAAAAACAAGGACTTCATGAGCTGAAAACTTTTGCTGGTGGAAGCAATTCCACATACGTGAGTTTAAACAGACAGGTACTCATGTGTCGCATTCATCGTCCCTTGACAGGGAGGGAAGTAGAGTGTTACCGGATAAGTACTTTTACCTTAAAGCTGCAAAAAACTCTGTTTCTTCAGTAAGTGGAAATACACTTAAATGTCTCCCATTGATATACATATGTACTTACTTATTGATGCTGATTGACTTGTGTGAAATAGAAGTTCAAGTTAGAATTAAAAGAAAAAGTATATTAAAAGTATATTTTAATATACTCAGGTTACTCTGCAACCTGAGTAAACCATCTCTACTAACATTTCTATGGCTATTTTTGTTAGTTACAAGAAAGGTGGGTTTTTCTTTTTCATTTTCCCTTTGTGATAGAAGCCTTGGCAGTTATGTACTAATCTATTAATCAAGTTTGATGTAGAAGCATATTAAACTAATTGTCCATCTCTTTAGGTTTTCATTGCTATGATAGCTGTTTTTTTCTTTTTAAGTCTTTTCTTCTTTTAGCTTCAAAAAGTCCGAGAGGTGAAAGATGATCTGTGGGTCATATCCTGGCCTTCGGCCTCCGCACCCCATTTTGGGAGTTGGGTACAGACCAGCACTGCTTGCCACAAGATGGTGCTCTGTAGATAACGTTTTGTGAGTTTTGCCAAAGAAAGATGTAATTCTCCTGGACAACTGGGGTGGTGAGACACCCCGTTATTCCCCAAGCCTTCCTTCTGGATGGTCTCCATCTGGGGCCCCTGGTTGGATGGTTAATGTTCCCAAACAGTAATACACACCTGTTAACGTCCTGTGTAGACTTAAAGTGCTGGAGAAATGCAGGGGCAGCAGCTTTACGAGGTCTGATGAACATTTTCACTTTGAAGCCCTGGCTGCCTCCGGGAAGTTTAAATGGTGGCAGGCAGCAGGCTGGCTTTTTCTAAAGACTGATTGGTCCTTGTTTTTGGTGGAATACCCGGCAGCAAGAAAGATGTTCATCAGAAGATGTTTTGCTGGGAATGACACACTTGGAGTCACAGAAGGAAGTGGCTTGATGAGCTTGGTGTCGGTCACGTCATGCACACGCCAATGGTCCCCACTCTTCCCCCACGGCTGTCTTTAGGCCACACAACATCCCCTGAGCCCCCACAAAGGAAGAGTGGTACCAGGGCTCGGTCCAGGAGCAAGTTGCCTAGCAACATGAAGGGCCTGGAGATGCCAACATCACGTTGAGAAGAGCAGCCTTGCGCCCACCAGTGAGGGGGATAAAGTCATTAACAAGACTGGCCGGCGCTGTCCTTCTAGACTGGGCCTCTCGGAGCTGGAGAGAGAAGCTCCACTTCCCATCCCTCTGTATGATGAGGGCAGGAGGGGAGCCTTCCACGGTGCATTGCTGCCATCCCTCGGGGGTAAATTTTTAGCTGCAGAATTTATGAGTTGCACATTTATTTGATTTGGCTTTTGGTTAATTTTTTCTCTCCTCTTGTCAACCTGACAGTATGAGGGCAGACGGATTCATCCCCTGTAGAAGAGGCATCCCCGGTGCTCATGGAGGCTGCTTTCTAGAGGCCTCCGGCCAGTTCTCCTCCCGCCCTCCCCTCCCTGCCCCGCTCCTTCCTCCCTCCCTCTCCTTCTCGCTGGTTTAGCAAGGCTCGTGTGGCCAGAATGCTCCACTCTAAATAAATAAATCCCGAAATAAATGTGGATGCGAGTCTCATTAACATTACCTGTCAAATCCCTAAGCACAGAACCCCCAAATGGCCCCCTGGGCCTCCCAGTAATTTCTGGAAAGCACATAAAATAAGCTGATCAGTGGAGATGTTTGTGGAAATCATTAGCAGGGTGGGGAAGATATGCTTATAAGTCAATAATTCTTTTTGACATGACCTTTGCACTGGTTGTGTGATGATTCTCCTTAATGGAAGGAAAAGACACATGCCCCGAGTTGTAGGACAGACGTCAGGAGTCCGGAAAGGCAGTCCAAGGAAGATCTTGGTTATTTTATTTTAGTTTTCTGCTTTTAACTGACTCAGATGTGTGGGGCATTTTTGCCAACCTAATGACCATTTTCTGGTTCTTCTGATCTTCCAGTGGCAGGAGATACAGTGACCCACTTTTCAAAGAATGGTAAATATCATTGGCAGCAAAATTTATGTTAGAAGAGGCCTAAAGAACAGATACTCAATCTGAATTCTTAAGAATCTTTTTGTGTTGGATTTATTTCATATTACCTATGCAGTGGGCCAGTCTTCAAAAGTAGTAACTTATGACTCTACAGTGAAATTTCTACAGCTCAGATGTTGTTTATCCTGGAGGTTGTTGAGTTGGTGGTTCACCCCCAAAAGCTTTTTGTGCTGTTTTGTGTTTTTGGAATTCATAAGCTATGACTCTCAGCATGAGCATAACAAAGGTGTAGACGTTGGGACCAAAGAAAAAATGAAATCACTCCACGGCTGCTGTGATGGGCTTTTTATGATTTCTTTGAAGGAGGACTGTCAAGTGACACGAGGAAGAGCTGCGTTTCCAAGAGAGCTGATTACGGGACCCTGAGTGGCCAAGTTTAGAAAGTGGTCCCAGTTTGGAGAACACATTCCCAAGGCATAGCTATTGCACTGGATTTGGGAGAAAAGAAGGTACAAGGTTTAACCTTGAGCTTTGCAGTCATTTATTTGTCTTAGAAAAGGCCCTGAAGGTACGTGAATTCTTACTGAGCTTTTTTTTTTTTTTGCACTTTTTTGGCTAGGGCTGGGTTTGAACCTACCACCTCCAGCACATGGGGCTGGCGCCCTCCTTACTGAGCCACAGGCACTGCCCATTTTTCATACCATTTTCATTCTGCTTTATTTTTTTGCAGTTTTTGGCCAGGGCTGGGTTTGAACCCACCACCTCTGGGTATATGGGGCCGGCACCCTACTCACTGAGCCACAGGTGCCACATGAATTCTAATAGAAAATAGCAGGTGTGAATCAGGCCAGGGGCACCAGGGTCTGGTCTCCAGCAGCAGCCGGAGCTGCATTTTCTGGCTATCCCCTTGGTTTGTAAGCAGAAAGCAAACATAGCTGACATCTAAACACTTGATTTTCTTCTTCTTTTTTTAATTTCAGGTTAATGTGAGGGTACAAGCAACCAGGTCACAATATTTGAGTTAGGCAGAGTCCCTCTTGTAGATGTGCCCACATCCAGACGTTGTGTGACACTGAGTTTCCTCCCTCCCTCCCTTCCTTCTTTCCTCCCTCCCTCCCTCCCTCCCTCCCTCCCTCCCTCCCTCTCTCCTTCTCTCCCTTCCTTCCTCCCTCCCCCTTCTCTCCCTCCCTCCCTCCCTTCCTCCCTTCCTTCCTTCCCTCCTTCCTTCCCCTCTCTCTCCATCTCTCTCTCTGAGCAAGGAAGCAGGACCAGCAGCTTCCCTCCTGGCAAGGGCTGCATTGTCAAAGTGACCGTCACCAGTGTTTCACCAAGAGCACAGTTTTGAGCTTTGGATGATGTGGCTGATGAATGCTTTCACTGACTTTTGCAGACCAGGTCGACCCACCTTTCTGTTTAACCCTTCTTTCTCCCCCCACCAGCTTCATCCTCCACCTTATCCGCCTGCCCTCTTCCTCTCCAGATGATGATTTTCCTTATTGCTTCAATTCTCACTGTGGGACGAATGAAACAATGACTTGGGTTTCTGGAACCCTGAGCCAGAGCTGCCGGGGAGGGGCAGGGGGAGGAATTTTGCTTCGCAAGGCCATGGAGAGTTGTCTAGGTGCCTCTGTGCCCCGGCCTCCCTGTGCAGGGGACCAGGAGTTCTTTGCTGCCTTCATCTGGGCCAAACAGGACGTTACTTTCCCATCGTGCTGGTGAGCAGGATGGCACAGAAACATTTCCAGTTGATTTTGAACCTCTTCCAAGTTTTTCCAGAATTTGTTGGGGTTTTCACAATCACCTTCTCACAGGTTTTGGGTACAATGGTAACATTCCCTTTAGCAATGAACAGTGACAGTCCATCAGCCTCCCGACTGAGGGGCTTCTATTTTCAAAATTGGAGTTAATTGGGCCATTTGAAGTGAACAGTTTCAGCTACAGCGTTTGCATTTTTTGTGTGTAATTTTGCACACGTAACCACAAGTCCAAAGAGAAGTCAAAATTGGGATATGCCATTTAAGGGCTTATTTTCCAATTTTATGAACATTTTTAGAAGGTTTTATTTAGATTTTTACTTTGCTTGTGTTAACACAATACAGATTTTTTTTCCCCAAAAGAACAAGCCCAGTTTTCTTTAAATGAATCATTTAATTATTCAATAGAATTATTCAGTGAAAACCTTTTATAAGACAATGATATATTTAAGCCAAGTCTACATAGTTTCTTTCTTGTTATTAGAACAATTTCTGGCCTTTGCAGTGTGCACTGTTTTTTCTCCAGCTGCCAGGCCGAGGCATTTATTTCGGCATCATATACGTTGGCAGTGAAGAGTGGCTTAAATGATGTGCTTTGTTCACGGCTTAATTATGTTATTTTACTGTTCCTGAAAACCTGACACAAGGCAAATTTACATTACTGTGCTCCTAATTAGCCAATAATCCTTGAGGATTTGAATGATACATACCCGAAGTCATTTCCTTCTTCACTAAATATGAATTTCCTTGCATCAGGTTGAGAAGATGGAGCAATGGCAGAAGTCGCCTTGGCGATGACAGCCCTCAACATGCCTGTCTCCTGAGTCACACTGCGTTAAAAGCCACACGATGATTTCAGCAGTATCATAAAGCACATCTCAGGAAATCGATAAATAAGCTGTGTCGTTGGCTAAGATGCCCCTGGTTGTTCATCAGATGGTGAAAGTCCGTGTAGATGCTTCTTCTGGTTCTTAAATTGAATCTGCTGTGCACCTCTTTGCCTGTAATCCACACTCTGCCACATCTGCTTTGCACTCTCTACTGGAAATGTGTCCACGTCACCCAGCGGAGGACCTAGACGGCCCCCAGGCAGCTGGCGAGCAGCTCGAGTGCCGTGTTGGCAGAGGAGCCTGGCTCCGAATCCCTTTCCTCTCTGCACAGGAGGCGAATGCCTCCCCACACTACGACACTTGCCTCTTCCCTTGCTTCTCCCAGCTCCACCCAGCTACCAGCTGCAGTTCCCCTTTTCTTCCTTCCCAACCCCATGTTATGCAGGCCTCATTTTTGTTGTGGGTGACCGTGTGCTTCAGGGCAGGCTGGCTACACCTTCTTCCCCAGCAGCAGACCAGGACTGGTCCAAGACAACGCTTCTCAAACTACGGGGTCATCACCCTGATGAGAAAGTCCTCTTATGTCCCAGTTCAGTACACACAGAAGTAGGTGGGCATGTATATGCGCATGTTTACATTTATATCCGAATTCCAATTTCAGTGAAAAATGGAAGTGGGGCCTACTCTACTGACATGACTCCTGTCAGTTCCCAGTGCGCAGTTTGTGCTCATGGTCATTGCCCCGCCCTTCCAACCGGCGCATCGTCTGGGCGAGGGCTCGTGGTATGAGTCTGGCCCATCGGAAGCAGAGTGGCTCCTGTAAAAGGGTTGAATTGCCAACAAAGAGACAAAGGGGGTGGCTGTCCCTTTCCGGCTGGGTGTTCTGCTGCCAGGGAAGGGTGCCTGAAATGGGGACAGGCCGGCAGCACAGCTCAGCGGCATCTGTGGTGACATCACCAGCTGAGTCCGTGCTCTGCCGAGCTGTTCAGAAGTCCTTGCTCTGAGATACATTTCGCCATTGTTCAAGCCAGTTCAGGTGGAGGTTTATGTTACTTGAAAGTCAAAAGCTTCTTAACATGCTTCCTCAGAGCGCGGAGGACTCAAATAATCAGAGCCGGGATCTCTAGTGGCTGTTGTTAACGGACTAGGGTCATATTCCAATTAAAAGAATAAGATTAACTTGGAACCCTTTCTGTCATGTTAAGGCAACTGGACATCTGTGGCTTTAGTGGCCCACGGGACTGCTTTTGGGACCTGATTTAGCAGAACACTGACATTTGTGATTTTACCTTTGGCTACTGTAGGTAACCCGGAAGGTTCATGGCATATGAATTTGTAATTTTGTCATCTTGCTCATTTCTAATTTTGCTGTGCCACATACTCGGGTTTTGTATGCCATGAAATACATTTTGTGATTCATGGAAGCTTGACCGATGTGCCTGGTCTGTGACGTGGCTTCACGGTTCCCCGCCTGCCATTGTGGACTCATTAACTCCCGAAAAGGACTTAACTCGTTTTCTCGTGACAAAGGGTGATCTTCCCCTCCCTCCCAGCTTCCACATACAAAAAGCTATTTGTCGATGATGAAAATAAAGAGAAAACAAAGAGGATGGCGATTCGTGCCCAGAAAATGGAACTTTGAGGACAACGTTGAGAGTGGAATGCCACGTGGTGGCCCAGCCCCAGGACAGGGAGGAGCCCTCTGAGACCCACGTGGTGGTGGGAGAGGGTATGAGATTGTGGGTGTCTGTGCTTCACCCAGCAGAGAAATTGCCCGGTGACCAGACCTGGGCGTGGGCGGAACTTTGCTCAGTGTCCTGCGGCTGTGCCGGGACTACGCGAAAGCAAGCTCCAGATTGTGTCCTTCAGTGCCCGACATGGTGGTGTGCGAAGGTCTCAGGACACGTGTCCCAAGTTGAGAGTCCCCCAGATGTACGTATGTGGTTCTGCTAACTAGGACGGCAGAGGCCCCCCGGGCGGGGAAGAGGGAGTTGCCCACTGTCCGGGAGTGTGGCCATCATTTTGCTCCAGACAGGTTGCACAATGTGCATGGCATTTGCCTGAACTCTGGCAACTCAGCTTTGCTCAGGCACAGTGTTGGGGGGCTGCCAACTTCCACAGAACTAATATGTTAATTGGGTCAGTTCTGAAAAGTCACAGATCAGAGACAAGAGTAGGGGAGATGAATCCTTTGGTGACACCAGGCAGAAACTGAGGATGTAGACAAATGCTTGAGCCAGGGTCCTAGTGGGGGTCCACCCATGTCCTGAACACCTGGCAGCTTAGCTTTGCTCACAGGCCAGCTGGAGCCAGAGGCTGAGCGGGGCTTAGTCACCACAGTCTTCCCAGGGGCCAGGCAGGCCACCATTCGGGCTCAATCCACCTCCCGGGGGAATGTGAAGCCTCCATCTGCATTGTCACCACGGGAGTGACCAGCTTGTTACTTAGTTCAGATGGGACATTCAGGCATCCTGTTCGGTGATATGTCAGAGAAAGCAGAAAGGGAGCAGTTGAAAGCACCGTGGACAGAGAAAGGGGCCCAGAGGAAGATCCCAGAGGCTGCGACGAGAGATGTAAGGATGCTGTGCAGACAGGTGAGATGGGTGGAGAGTCATTGTTCTGTGTTCAGCAGAAACTAGAGATGTGGTTTTCACAACATGTTTTTTAATGCTTTAATTACTTGCGGAAACTTTTAGATCTGGAGTTTATCAGTTGCTTATGAACAGAGAGATATGTGAGGCTTTGGTGCTCTGCTCAAGTCAAGTAAGTCAATTAGAAATTGGTTATTTGATTTTGGATAGAAAACTTAGCAATTGCTCCTGATACAGGTAACCGTTTGCAGCAGAGCACATCAGTTCCCACAGTGCAGAGAACCCACTGCACCTGCGTGGCCGCAAGGCTTTTGGGGTCTTGTTTGGCCCGAACACGTACACCAAGACCGTAACACGTCTCCGTACTTTCTGTGCTCTCTGCCTCCGAGGTGCTGGCTGTGGGAAGTGGTCAGCTGCAGGAGTCTCTTTCATTAAGCTCAGACACCAACAAGTTGAGGTCTGTTGAACATTTTTTTTCCTCTGATGTCTGTGATTTGAAATTCCTGTGAAAACCCGGAGTACCCCCTCGAGGTGTTACTTATGCTATAAAATCATTGGCTTTGGGGAATCTTATTTCATTTATTCATCGTTCAAAACTGAATTGCCAGAATCCAGAGTAGATAACAGTTGAACATAAAGTGTTTTGCAAGTACTTCAGCCGAAACTTAGAAACGTGTCTAAAAAAAGAAAAAGCCGTGGAGGAGTAGCGGTTTTGAAGCTGAAATGATTCTCACAGTGCTGTTTGAACTTGTCTTTCTTTCAGCCTTGAAGGACGGATCCCTGCCTAGATGCCATTCCTCCAGGATTCAATGGTGTCTTTAGGACAGGAGAGGCTTATAGATATTTTTGGATGTGCCCATAGATTCTAGACAATTCCATGCGTTAGCTTCTTAGTTTTATGTTAGGTAAGAATGGTGGCAGTGGCTCTTGATATTTGTAATGTGAATTCCTGGTCATTTGTGACAATGACAGGGGTCCCATCCCCATTTCCATCCTCATCCAAGTTTTCAGTCTTCCCAAGTGACGTTGTCATTAGCAACTTGAGTTTATTGCAGAGGACAGCAACTTAACAGGATGGAACTTTAAAAATTAAAACTGGCAAAACAATTGTTATTGACTGAAATGGAAAGTGAGTTGTAATTTGGAACTGAATTATTTATAAACATTGCTGGTGTTGGACCTGAACTATGTAGATGGCAAAAAGTCTGCTTCTAAAACATCTTGCTAAGCATGAAGGTTTTCAGCAACATCTGAGGATGCTCTCAGGCACCTCCCCATGGGTTCAAGCCCACAGGGGCAGTCACCAGATAGCCAGTGCGCAAAGTGAGAAGGGTTGACCTTGGAGAGGTGGGGGTGGAGGGTGTGATTCAGGCAGAAATCCAAGCCGGAGAAGTGCAACTCTTGTACGGAGAGTATAATTTTTCATTCAAAATTTAGGCAGACAGAAGGCAAAATGTAATCACTTTTAGCATTACTGTACTGCATAAGCATATTAGAAAGCTCTGTGATGGTAATCGCATAGTGAACTTGAAACCACCCCTAATTAAACTGTCTGCATCTCCCAGCATTTCCCTGTAATGATGTCAAGCCGTGTAGCAATTAGCTGCACCTCTACGAATGTAAACACTGTTTGTAAATCATATAAACTTAACCTGGTTTGCTTATTGAAAATCTCCGAAAAAGGAGTTAATTAGCTTTGTCTATTTTGGAATCAGAATTTGTAAGATCATTTTGGAATCTTATAACGCAATCAAACTAGTTGTTTTTCCTTTTTGTTTTTTTCCTGGATATTCGTACGAACAGCATCTCTCTTGCAGGGAAAGATCTGGCACAATTCACTTCATTTCATTTCTGCAACAACGGATGAAGTAAGTGTGGAATTCAGGACAGGGGTTTACTGAATTCACCTGGTTTTAAGGTATTTTTCTCAAGAGAAAGGTAAACATCAGCTGAAGGTTGCATCTTTCCCATATTTTTCTCTTTCTCCAGCGAGCGTGTCATGTCTCACGTTCATTAGAATGTGAAGTTCGGGCGGAAGCAACCTTCATGCCTCTCGGAAGACAACGGCCCCAAACTGTGCAGCTCGGGAGCAATCAGCGATTAGAAAGGAAGTGGCCAATTCCAGACAAAGAAATTGAATGAGCAGAACAGACACCCAAGTGTTTCAACTCTGTGATCTTTCCTGTGCCTACAGAGAGCACACAGGAAAAGGGAGCCAAGTTTAACATTGAGCAGGCCTTTGTTGCGATTTTCTTGCTGAAACCTTGGGTCCTGATAGTGGATGGTTTACCTGGGCCATCAGCTATGGAGCACATTTATGGTTATTGTATTTTACAGGTTGATGGATTTTTATATTCTGTCCAAGTCAGGATCTTACACCACCTGGTTTATTATTTAGTAATTTACAGTGCAGTCAGGCATGTTTGGCTTAATGTAGGATAAACTTATAAATCTATTGTTCCTCCAGTTGCTGGTCGGTGTGCAATGAACTACAGAACCGACGCCTCCATACATTTCAGCTCTGCTTTTTCCTTTGATAGGGAAGCAGGCAATAGATAACACAGTGTCAGTGGCGTCCCCAGGGACGGCAGGATGTGAGCGCAACACCACGTCAGGTTAGTAGGTCATTATTGTATGAGCCGTGAACCATTAATGGACTACTACGCCCGGCTCAATCTGTGTCAGATTATGGCTCTTGGCAGGAGAATTGTTATCTCATAGCTAACTTTGCTTCCCCACTATCATCTTATTAGTTCCTTTGATAAAAATGTGCACAGGTGTATATTAACAGGGGGCCTCATTGGGAAAAGACAAGACCCTGGCTCTGTCCCCCAGCCCCACTTCTGGAAACAATGCCTCTGGTTGATTGTGCAAGGGTTGTTTCTGAAGGGGATGGCCTTCTTTCTGAGGTATTTTTGGACCTCTTATAAAACACAGAGCCAATGCATCGTGTTAGCTGATGTAAAAGACTCCACTATCAATATGTTTTGTTGATCACGTAAATGGAAGAAATACAGGGTGTCGGAGGGAGAAGGCGAGGGAGGATTTATCTTCTCTCCCTCACCCTGACTCTTCAAACAAGAACACTGATGCAATTTTAAATTCTAGGAAAGGAAGGTCACATTTCTTGAAATAATACCAAAAAAGCAATGACTAGGTGGCATTCTAGGATTTTTATTTTGTGTAAAATAGACAAGAGAAGCACGTCGTTTACGTGTGGCTTCAGGTAAAAGCGTGTCTTTTCAGGAAGACGGCAAGAAATGCCTGGTGTTTGAGTTATAATGGCAGGAAGTTTATATTGCATATTTGAGGCCCACAGTAAAATTTTCCTGCCACCTTTTTGCGAAATAAAGGTCACGTACGGTTTGTGTCTCTCTTTCTCCACGTCAGCCTGTGTCTCCAAACAGAAGTACCCAAATAAAGAATTACAAGATGTTTTCCAAAAAAAGACAAACATGCAGGTGAGTTTGGGCTGAGATGACGGCCCTATTCCCAGGGCTTGATTATACAAATCGTTTTTGGAAATTCTCTGCGATGTCGAGAATGTGAAAAAGGATCCTGATAACAAATACTTTGACTAGGAAGGAAGAAATCAGATTAGCAGAGCTGACAGCCCAGGGAGCCGAAGAACGTTGGAAACGCAGCCTTGGTCTGGATTCAGGCCTGGACAGACGCTGAGTCGGCTCCTTAAAGACACGGTGGGAGTGTGCCGGGGAGGAGGAGGAGCCGGGGCCGCCACATCTGGCTTGTCACCCCATCTGGCTTGTCACAGTTGTCATTTCCCAGCAACACAGGCACAAAAAGCTGCTGAAGGAGACCACGGCTTTACCCTGCCGAGAATCCAGGGGGCAGCCAGCCTGCCTGAGAAGGCTGCTAAAATGGGCTTTTAATGATAGTGTCTGATAAAATTTCCTGGTTTGATAAGGCACCTGTATAATGAAGTTAAGTACTGAATTAACACCCAGATCCATTCCAATCCAAATCCAATTACTCTTTCCTGGAGTACACGTGTGCACATGTGTGTGTGTGCGTTTACACATAACGGATTCCGTCTCGCCCCTCCCCCAGCGGTCCTGCGGGCCGTGGTGTGGGCTCTCGGCCTTGTACCCTGACCTGCCGCCTGACCCCGGGGTCTTATCTCCATTCCCTTCTGACTCAACCTTGGATTTGGATTTAATACGATATGCCCATAGTGTGGTGCAGAAGTAGTGAGTGCAATTTTAATCCTGAACATCTTTCTCTCCACTGTCTTTATTTCGATACTAAAACCTAAAGGGTAAAATGCCTGAAATGCTTCTCAGTAATGATTAATTCCATATTTGCCTTCTTTTATAAAAACAATCACTTCATTATGGTTTATTATAAAAAGCTCAATTTATATTCCAGATATTTCTTTAAAAGCAGGATGACTAGGTGAGGAGGCAGGTTATTACTGTATAATCACCAGATCTTTGGAAGCCTTAGCCCATTTAATTGTTAGATAAAGGGAGTTTTCGGAGTAAAATCTTGATGCCAGGAAAAAAAGGTAATATGGATTGGGACACTTAAAAAAATTATGAATAAATTCTGCTGAGAGATCAGACGGAATCACTGCTTACCCCCTGAAGTGGATAAAACATAAAAACTGACGATACTAATTGTTGACAAGACACGGAGAGACGAGAACACTCAGGTCAAAATGAAAAATGGAACCACCAGTTGGAAAACAGCTTGGCAATCTTCGCAAGTTCAATATACAACCCAGGAATCCTATTCTTAGGTATTTACCCAAGAAAATGAAAACATAGTCATACAAACAACTGGTACACAGATGTTCTTAGCAGAGCCAAAAAAAGTTTCACTGAAATAAAAAACGAAGCTGGAATTCAAGAATGCTAGAAATGACCCAATGTCCATCAACAGGTGAGTGGACAAACCGATTCCTGGTACAGCCATGCAAGGAATGGTCCTGAGTAGTAAAAGGAAAGAAATGTTGATGAACAAGCTATGTAGATGAATCTCAAAAAACATAATGGTGAGTGAAAGAAGCCAGGCACGCAAGGAAGAGTGTATGTTATGTCATCACTTAAGTGAAATCAGTTACATGAAATTCTAGGAAAGGAGAATTATCAGAAAGCAGATAAGAGGTTGCCAGGAGTGGGTGTGGGAGAAGTGAGGGTGTGAGTGCACTCAGGGCCTGGGGACTGTTTCAGCCGATGGAAATGCAGAGGCAGCTACGTGGCTGCTCGAAAAGGCTGAAACGTATCCAGCTGTACAATTAGAATGGGAGGATTTGATTGTGGGTAAGGCAGACTTCAGTAAACTGAATTCTGGACTAATATTTAAAATCAAATTCGTCCTTTTTAGAGTATGACCAGAAAGCCAGAAACCATCCTGGGAAAGACTGATGGTGTATCTGAACATGAGCTTGGTGTCGAGATGTAGTGGGAACACAAAGGGGTGGCTGGAGGGAGCGTTTTAAAATTGTAATTCATTGATTTTCTTTATTTTCAAAGTATTCTTCCAAAAAAAGTAAAAACAGTAGAGAGTGATCAGACTAGGCAATTCACCTAGCAGAAAAAAACATTTGGTGGAAAAATAATAATCATGGGAACTAGCATTTGTTGAGTACCTGCTGTCTTCCTGACACTATTCAAAGTGTTTTAAATTTTGGATTGAGGTGTACTTAGAATACAATAAATTGAATGCATTCCAAGTGTAAAATGTGATAAAGGTTGACAAGCATACGCCTGTCAATTGTGGTCATCACCACAATTAGGGTAGCGAACTTTCAAGCCCCCTATGATCATTCCTGCCTTCCTCCCCAGCTGCCGTCGTCCCTGGGTAACCACTGATACCCATTTTGTCTCTGTTCATCAGTTGCCGGTGGTCGAATTTTACAGAAACAGCATCACACCTTAAGCCCCCTTCTTTCGCTTGGCGTCTTTCACTCAGCATAATTGTGAGATTGGTTCATGTTGGACGTGTATCAATAGTTCATCCCCTTTCTTTTATCACATAGTTCTTTCTCTATTGATGAATACTATCCCATTGGATGGGTAGACCACCGTTCATTTACCCATTCACCTGTAGATGAAGACTCGGACTATTTCCAATTCTTGTACATTATAAATAAAAGTGCTGTGAATATTTGTATGCAAGTTTTATAGATATATGCTTTCTTCCTGGTAAATATTTGGAAGTGGAATAGCTGGGTCGTATGGTCAATTTCTTTAAATTTTTAAAGAAACTGACAAAGTTGCTTTCCAAAGTGCTTGTAACATTTGGCATTCCCACCAGCGGGTACAATAGTTTCGGTTCCTCCAGAATCTAGCCTTGATATGGTCCGTTTTTTGAACCGTTAACATTCTAATAGGCTTGTAGTAGTTGAATTAGTAGTTGAATTAGGTTTTAATTTGCAATTCTCTAATGACTGATTATGTGGGACATCTTTTTGTGTCTTTATTTTTCAAAGGTATATCTTCATTTTGAAGTATTTCTTTCAATCTTTTGCCTACTTTAACAAATTGGAATATTTTCTTGCTATTGAATTTTGAGAGTTCTTTATATATTCTGGAAATATCTGGATAAAGTTCTTTATTAGATATATGTTTTGCAAAGATTTCCTCCCAGCCTACAGCTTCTCTTTTCATTCACTTAACAGTATATGTAGCACAGCAAAAGTTTTCAATTTATATGAAGTCTATTTTAGCAGTTTCCTTTTAGTATGTGTAATACTTTTGGTGTAGTACCTAAGAAATCTTTTCATGACTCAGAGTCACAAATGTTTTATCACATGTTTTCTTCTAGAAATTTTATGGTTTCAGTTTTCACATTTTTTTTGATCATTGCTCCATTGTGAGTAAATTTTTAATTTTACTGTTCAAAACACACTAAGTATATTCTTTATTTTACTCTTTTTTTTTAATCTGCATAATTTAGGTGTGGTGTGGAAGTTTAACTGTAGGTTCGAGCATGCCATGAGATAAAGAAGGTTGACAAGGCGCCGGCCCCATATACCGAAGGTGGCGGGTTCAAACCCAGCCCCGGCCGAACTGCAACAAAAAAATAGCCGGGCGTCGTGTCAGGAGCCTGTAGTCCCAGCTACTCGGGAGGCTGAGGCAAGAGAATCGCTAAGCCCAGGAGTTGGAGGTTGCTGTGAGCTGTAACGCCACAGCACTCTACAGAGGGTGATAAAGTGAGACTCTGTCTCTACAAAAAAAAAAAAAGAAGAAGAAGGTTGACAAACACTGGCCTCAGCAGACATGCCTGTCTCATTTTGGATCACAGGGTAAAGAGTTCAGGCTTTCCCCAGACTGTAGGCTTTTCACAGACTCACTGTATTGGGTCTAGGAAGTTCTCTTCCGAATCTCCTTTGCTGAGAGTGTCTATCAGGAATGATATTGGATTCTCCCAAGTACTTCTTATGAGTTTCTGACTGGTCACATGGTTTTTCATGTTTAGTTTGCTCGTATGATAAAACACATTGATTTTTTCTTTTTTTTTGCAGTTTTTTGGCCGGGGCTGGGTTTGAACCCACCACCTCCAGCATATGGGGCTGGTGCCCTACTCATTTGAGCCACAGGCGCCGCCCCAACACATTGATTTTTCAAATGTTAAACCAGCCTTGCATTCTTGGGATGAACCTCCTTTTCTTATGTTTTATTATTCTTCTTATACAAGTAATTCACATTTATCATTTCATTTTATGGCTAAGAACCCTATGTGGCATGCACACTGTTGTTATTCCTATTTCTCTGAGAAAAATTGAGGCACAGATGGAGTTGTCCCTTTACCGAATCATGTAACCACTAAGAACTTGAATAGCTCCAAGGTGGTGGTCTAACACCAACCTTGAACTCTTGACTTCCAGAGTAGAAATGAACCTAGGTCATCCGTGACCAATTTTCATCTGTTTGAATGGCAATGATATAATAACAATATTTATTGCTGGTAAAGGAGTGGATAAAATTATACTTGTAAATCACCACTGGAAAGATAAATTGATGGAAGCTTTCAGGAGAAATGTTGGCAATATATCTCAAAAAGTAAAATTTGTACTATCCTATTTTCAATGCATGTGCCAAGGTGTGTATGCAGTGGTTTTTGTTGTAGCCTAGGACATTTTTTAAAATTTTGGAACATGAATAGATGGATACTATGGAACTTTTAAAATGACGATTTTTCTCCCTTGAATATTTTTTCCATTTTAATAAATATTGTGACATAAGCAGGTTTCTAAGCCAGTGTATGGAGTGCAGTCCCTCTCCTGTAGAACTAACGTGTCTGCTTAGCCTCACACATGGAGTCAGTAGAGAAGTCTGGGAGGATCCCCCCAAGTGACCAAAAACTACAGGGTTTTTGTGCCGTGGAGTGGAAGGCAGGAAGGGGCAAAGCCGGCCAGGCTGGGGAGCGGTGGAGAGCACTGGCGTGGCGTGTGCCTGGTGGGGACTGTCCCTGTCATGCAGCAAGTTCCCCAGGTGGAGCCCCAATCTGCAGCCCTCCATCTATCACACATGGACATCGAGAAGGGCTCGTCTGACAAAACCAGCTCTCCCGCCGCCTGGACGTGGTTGGCCCTGTCCTTCTGATGAACGGTCATCATTCTTCCTCTTGGTTCCAGCCTGTAGCCCGTGTTCCCTCTTCCTAGAGGGAGTCCACACCATTTGTGGATACTCAGAACAGAGCACGAAAGCCGATGTCGTGTGATCAGTGTCCCCTCCTGGTCTGTGGTTGCTGCTCACGTGGCCCCTCCACACTGCGACTCCCAGCGATCATGGTGAGCGGATTTGGAAAGGGCGGCACGCTTTCCTTTCTTCCCTCCTACGCGTGAAACGCAGAACCTTCCTTCCTTTCTTGGTTCTCTCGCTGTTTTGCTATTTGGTCTTTCTTTTTCTCCTGGATTGACTAAGTTCCCAGTTTCTGGGTATCCAACACCTTCAGACCAAGCCCTGATGCACTGTAGGGGCCTCTGAGAGCACAGCCCGGGGACATGCTGGGCCTTGCTCCAAATTAATGCTGAGTCCTTGTTCTGTACACATGGGGATGACTATTCTGTCACCCTTGAGTTCCCATAATGTCTCCAGCCCTTCAGTCATCCACACAGCTATCATGGTGGTATTGATCAAATATTTGCCTGGAGCAGGACCACTTATGCCTGAAAAGCTCTCTAATCAACTAATCTGCAGATTCTTTTTTTTTTTTCGAGACAGAGTCTCACTTTGTCACTCTTGGTATAGTGCCATGACATCACAGCTCACAGCAACCTCAGATTCTTGGGCTTAAGTGATTCTCTTGCCTCAGCCTCCCAAGTAGCTGGGACTACAGGTGCCCACCATAATGCCTGGCTATTTTTAGAGATGGGTCTTGCTCTGGCTCAGGCTGGTCTTGAACCTCTGAGCTCAGGTAATCCACCTGTCTCAGCATCCCAAGTGCTGGGAATACAGGTGCAAGCCACCTCGCCAGGCTATACATGCAATTTTTTGATGAATTTCTCCTGCATCCCCTTCCATCTCCTCCACATCTTCTGTCCCTGCCACCCGGGACGGCAGGGGCACCACTACCTCCTGCTGGCTCTCTTCGGCCTACTCCACATGACAGTGATAAGGTGAAGAACTTTATGTTGAGCCACTTCTGCTTAATGAACAGTAAGCATATTTTGTCTAGTTTACTGTTTTGTAAGAGTACAGCATATTATACATAGAACATATAGAATATATATTAACTGTTTATATTATTGGTAAAGCTTCTGGTCAACAATAGGATATTGTGGTTAGGTTTTGGGGAGTTAAAAGTTATGTACAGATTCACCTGTTGGGGTTCAGTACCCCAAACCCTGCATCGTTTTAATGGTCAACTGTAGTTCTCATATATCCTCTAATAATGAGACAAAGTGGATTTACTGAAAAAATAAACAGCTGCACCGATCGGCTGAGTGTAATTTCCCAGCGTCACTGCAGTGACCCCAGGGTGTCAGTGTGTGGTGTGTGGGTGGCTTTTCCACGCGTGTCCAGGCCTCAAGCAGCCTTCTTCCTACCATTCCAGTACCTGTCTGCCCATCCTTCAGATACTTCAAATACTTCATTGTCTGAGTTTCTATCTTTGCTGCTAGATCAATGGCAAGTTTGAGAGCAGAGCTTGGGTCTTTTTCTTTTCATTTTTGACACTGAACAGAACATACTGCACACAGTAGGGCTACTGGGGTTGGAGAGCAGGAGATGGAACGGAGACCAGACGCGGGGGCTTGCTGAGTGGGTGCAGGTGGTAAAGTAAACAGCCTCAAGCAGAGGGAGCCAGAGGGGCTGAGAACCACCGGTAACAACCAGTCACAATGGGCTTGTCGGCGCTCTCTGTCTCCTCACGTGACTCTGGCTAATTGTGACATCATTTCCATTGCGGTTTTGAAATTTCTCCACCCTTAAAATCACTGTGACAGTTCCAAGACAATCACGTAAAGTATAAAAATGGGAGGGAAATACATTCCAGGAGTTACTACCTAAATTCTTAGTAAAAGCCAACCCCTTAGTTCTTTTTTTTTGACACAGAGTCTCACTTTATCACTCTCGGTAGAGTGCTGTGGCATCACACAGCTCACAGCAACCTCCAACTCCTGGGCTTAGGCGATCCTCTTTCCTCAGCCTCCCGAGTGGCTGGGACTACAGGCGCCTGCCACAACGCCCAGCTATTTTTCTGTTTTGCAGTTTGGCCGAGGCTGGGTTTGAACCCGCCACCTTCAGTATATGGGAGCGGTGCCTGTCCTCTTGATGAGCCTCAGGCGCCACCCCCCACCCTTTAGTTGTGAATATGCCTCACCGCCCTTGTTAGACTCCAAAAGATCTTAGGCTGCTTCCTCCCGGGCGACCGCTCTCTCCAGCCTGCTGCTCTCTCCTGAGAGTGTGCCTTCCCTCTCAATAAAAACCTGTCACTGGCTTGGCTTACATGGTGCCTCCTGAAATTCTTTTCCTGGCGATCACCAAGAACTTGGAGAAACCTTCATGTGGCAGGGCTGGTGACAGGGCCTCGGTATGTGGTCCTGTCATCGGCCAGTGCAGGAGGGCAGATACTGGTTGTCAACAATTTGCAATGAGTTCACACAGGACGGGCAGCCCTGTAGTCCTGTACTTAGAAACCCTAAGCCGGGACACCTGCATCTCCTCTACCCTCCTTCCTCTGGCTGATTTTCCACTGGTAGGAGAAGGGCACTTGGGGAGCACACACTACACTCCTCTTCTTTTATTCTCTGTTTATAGAAAAAGGCAAAGAGCTGAGAAAAAGAGAATCAGTTCAAAATGTGACACATGGCCGGTTCCTGGCCTTCATGAGTGGAGAAAATCTTTTGCCTCAGGCAAGTATGTGCCCTTGGAGTTTTTATCACCTGCTACAAATTTTTCTAAATAAAGACCCTTTGACCTAGTAAATATATTCCTAAAAATGCAAACCGTCCGGATGGGTTAAAGCACTCATCCCTACCAAGTATAATCTGGAACATATTCTCTGAGCTTCCTAATTGAGGATGCTAATCATAACATTTTGAACATGTACCTTCAATGTAGGCATATTTTATCTAACAATTAGGTACATTGCTATTGCACTAATATATATTAGATCAAATATGAAATATTAATTAAACTATTAGAAAGAGAATGAGAATTCATTTTACCCTTGCACTGTACCCTGGAGAACAGTGGCTGAGGGGCTCCCCAGTACACAGGACACCCCACTAGCTTAGGGTTCTGAAGGATGGGACACATCTTTGGAACCAGACCCTAGGTCCCTTGGACCACACCCTCCCTCCGTGGGCTTACAGCCCAGCCTGACGGCAGCTGCACAAAGCAGAAGGTGCAAAGTTGGCTGTTTGACTTTGTGACATTGCTTCTCCATGGGCAGCAGCCAAGACCGAGCCAATCATCTACACAGGACTCCAGGACTGTACCACCGACCACTGAACAGGCCAGGCCATCCACGTTTTCCAGGGAGAGTCCCCCAAAACCAGTCCTACCAGTCATGGTCAAGATATGACCTAGCTTGCTTATAGTGTGTGTGTGTGTGTGTGTGTGTGTAGATATAATCTCCATAAGTAAAATTTTGGAGATGTCATGGACAAATTTTCTTTCTTTCTTTCTTTTTTTTTTTTTAGAGACAGAGTCTTCATCACCCTCGGTAGAGTGCCCTGTTGTCACACTCACAGCTCTTGGGCTTAGGCGATTCTCTTGCCTCAGACTCCTGAGTAGCCGGGACTATAGGCACCCGCCACAACACCCGGCTATCATGGACAAATTTTCATAGCAGGTCATTTTAATTGCCCCATGAGAGTCAGCTTCTGCAAGGACTCAAAAGCTTAATCCTTTTGTAAAGTATCCCTCTTATAAATAAATTGCCACTTTCTCATTTTGCCTGTTTTGTTGTCGCTGACTTTTGAAGGTAGGACTTGATCACAGCAGGTGCAAATGCTCTTGATAAAAGCTCCCTCACCCCCGACCCTACATGGTGGGATTAATGGCAAAGAAGATGAGACCAGAGATTTTTAACTTAAAAAAAAAAAACAACAACTTCCTATCATCTGTCTTGACAATGGGGTAGAACTCACCAGCATCACTTCATTTCCCTTTTATTAAGTGGTCTTGAAACAACCTTCTGCCGCTAATACACGTTGGAGTGTAAGATTGAGGTTGGAAGTTGCTCGCCTGGCTGTTCACGGTGCAGTGATGGGGTCTTCCTGGTCAGACCACAGGGGCTTGGTCCATGTTTTCTGGATAAAAGTCAAGATGAGTCTCTTGTCTTCCTTCATTCTTAAGTCCGTCCCTTCTCTCTCCTTCCCTGGCTCCCTCTCTGGCATGGGCATTGTCTTGGGTGTTTGGGTTCTAAGAGATGTTTTTATGATGAAGATGATGGTGATGATTTTTGTGGATCTGTTTGCAGACTCCTGGCCCGGAGGTTGTGGCTCTGTAAGTGCATGTGCCACAGGCCCCTCAAGGATGCTTGCTGCTACAAGGAGCTTGTCATTTAACTCAGAAGGCAGAGGAGACATTTACAGTATTTTCCCTTCCTGCTGTAATTAATACCCCTTAAGTTGTTTAAAGAAATACAGTACAATCACCTTTTTGAACAGGGTTATAACAACATGATCTCTAGAAGCTAAAAAACAGCTGGTTCCACTCGAATTCGAAATACATTAAAACAAACTTTGAAGTCAATAATCTGAGTTTCTGTTTTCATAAATTACAGTGATAACATGTAAATTTCTCCATTCAGCAATCTTGACGTAAGCCCTTTTGTGCTTCCTTCTCTAAAACTGTGAACCTAAGAGAGATGCTTTTAAATAAATTCTAAGTAAACTCTCCTTAAAAGTAGAGGCAATAAATCCAGCTGCATTTAGCTATTATAATTACGTGTCCATGAAAATGTGCAGCGCCTAATATTGGCTACATA
>CAUYRH010075246.1:0-5000 GCA_963574655.1 Perodicticus potto | reverse complement strand
TGGGTTAGTAGTGGCACGAGCACCTCTGTCATTGTTCAAATATCCGAGGAGCCTCGTGATTGTGTATGGTATCCAGTGTTGCTATCCAGGAATAAAAAGAGAAGTCTCATTGCTTTCATTGTGAGACTTTTTCCTTGACTTGGGAAGTCGTGGACTTCCCACAAGGAGACATCTGTCCTAGATGTTCTAGGCCTGTCTCTGCTCAGTGCATAGAGAAGTGTCACATCTGTGCAGCCACAGCCTGGTGGTTGTTGAAGGGCCCCCATGGTGGGCAGACCTGGTACCCAGAGTGGCCCCAGGGTTGCTCACCCCCGTAAGTTATTATTACTTCATCCTTCTTTGCTGGTATGGAGGAAGTCCCTGCTGCTAATGACACTTTAGTGATGGCTTTTCTCAGCTGTGCGCATGGTGGGGACTGGAGGATGGCTGTGCCGGAGAGCAGCACCGCCTCATTTCACTAGGGCCACACCATCTGCCACCAAAGAAGGCATCTTTCTCATGCTAGAAAGTTTTGCGCGATGCTTAGTGAAACTCTGCCATAAAAATGTTATTTCCAAATGCCTGAAAAACAAAAGTGAGAGTTCTCAAAAGGGAAGTTTTATTTTTTTCTGGATTAGGGTTGGAAACCAGATCCAAGGCATTCTTCATGAGCAACTCGGCTTTTATGGCTGTGAGTTCTCATGGCTTCCTGGTGGCCAAGGAAAACAAATGGAGGCCTCCAAAGAAAGCCGTGTCGGATGGTGTTAATATTAAATACACTTAGGCACATACCGGTAATGAAATACTAAGTAAGGAAAACAGTTGCTTAAATATATATCCTTTCTATGAACAACAGCTGTGCAATTTCTTTAACAAAAAAGCAAACAACCCTAAAGTCATTGCTTTGCTGTTTTTCCAAGGACAGCATAAAGGGCAGGTCTTGTTCTGTACAAGGGGACGCAGATGTCGGTGACACGCTGGGGTTCCTGTCATAGCTGGGCGGGCAGAGCCTCTGCATGTGGGATGGCATGTGCGTGGGCACGGCAAGCAAATCCTTTTTTAAAAAACAAATACTCGGTTTCCTCACTCCTTGTGTGCGTGATTGAAAGTGACTCAGTCTGATTGCAGTTTTCTTCACAGGAGGCAGGATCAAGTGAGGCTGTGCCTCAGTGACTCCGAAGAGTTGCCGAAGCTCGCTGGGCCACGACAGAAGGAAGCAAGTGTTGCTTCGGCTCCGTTTCTTGAGGGTCACGACATGTCAATTTCAAGGGCCAGCGTGTTTGTCTTCAATAATTAATAATGTTAAAGCTCATCACGTGGAGGTGACAGGGTTCCTCTTAAACACGCTTCTCTTCCGTCTACTGTTTTGTATCACGAGCCTTTTAGAATCAGTTTCCTATATGGGTGTTTTCACATCTTCGCCATTGCCATTGCTTTGGGAGAAATTTCTCATGAGAGCTTCAGGAAGATTTGTGGGAGGGGGCAGGGGTGGCGCTTGAGTGAGGGCTCTGAGAATCCAGCTGCTGTGAGGAGCAATGTGGTGGCTTCCAGAGAGTCCTGAGATCAGATGGAAATGGTTTCCCCAACAGTGCTGTGAAGGGTAAGAGATGAGAGACAATGCCACTTTCTCCCCCGGCCTAAGCTAAAGTTGTTTTTAGGGTGGTGTCTCAAATGAGGACGCAGCCAGCATGAGAACTTAACCTGACCAAGACCTTGCCGGAGAGGAGGGTTCTGGCTGTTGGCCGCTGTCTCCAAGAGATCCCACGTAGGGCCAGGGGCCACAGAATTCTACAGCATAAGCATGTCCTGAGCTGACAGTGGGGGCTCCGCACCCCTAAAGCCCCATGTCCTGCCATTCTCCCTCTGTAGTCATGAGCCTGTGTGCAACTTCTGTCTTCAACTCCGTGGGGTTGTCTGGGGGCAGTGGGATGAGCCCAGGATGAGCAGGGGCTCGTGGGGACGCTTTGCTCCCAGGACTCACCAGGAGAAGACTTCATGTCCGCTGAGTTCCTGCAAAGGATTTCTGAGAGGCTTGACTGTGAGCCAGAAGTTACAGCATTCAAATATTTGAAATAAATAAAATAAGGGTTCGGCTCACTTTTGTGGTTCAGAATATCTTCTTACTAGATCAATTCTTTTAGAAAAGACATGGGTTTGAGGTCCCCTTCGAATTAATCTATGTGTGTGTTTTGTTTTAGAATTGTGCATTAGTGGAAATTGGTAAAAATTAATATTTTAATTATTTCTCTCATCAAGTTAGTGTACTTTGTTATGGCAATTAATATTCAAGTCTGTAAAGGCCATAAATTATTAGGAATTAAAAATATAACTGTAGTTTCATGTTTGAAACTAAGTAGTGAATTTACATGCCTTCATATCATAAACCAACTCACTTCTAAGAGACGGAATTTTTATTTTTTCATTTAAAAATAAATTGTGACTACTGCCATTTTATAAAGCAAAACGTTGCCAGTATTATAAATGTACAATACTTTTAAAAATTATTTTTTAGGATTGATGAACAGCTAAAATGAAGTATTCTAATGTTCAAAGAAAGCAGAAAACTTAGAAATGGGAAAATGTTCGGAGAGGCTGCCAGATAAATCCTGATGATCAAACAAATTTTCACAAAGGGTCAAAATTTTTGGTTTTAAATAAAATGGTATAAGAAAAAAAGCACAGCCAAAGAAGATCATAAAGATCTTTCCTAATCATTACACATTCTTCGTCCACAACCCGTTTAATGGACAAACAGTATTTTAGTGAGTGACTGTGCCGTGTTTTGTTGTCTCTCCGCACTCAGAGGCGTTTAGAACCCTCGCAATATTGATCTCACGTAATCAATGCTGCAGTAAGTCCGTAGGAACATTTGCTCAAAGTTACTTCTTTAAGGCAAATTCTTACAGGTCAGACTGTTGGCTGAGATATAAACACTTCCCGGCCTTTGGTGTATTTATCAAATTGCCTGTCATAGCTGTTGCCTTGCCCCATAACGGGGAGGAAACAAGCATTTCTTATCTTGGTCTTCCTGGGCAGTCTACTTCCTACTGTTTTGTGTCGTGAGAGTTTTAGAATCAGTTTGCTGTATTGGTGTTTTTACGTCTCCATGATTGCCATTGCTTTGCAAATACTACATTTAGTTCTACGATTATCTAGTTTCCTTGTTTATCCTTGTACTTTTATAATTTGATTTTAGAATTATTTTTTATTCTTAATTTTTTTCTTTTTATTAAGTCATATACACATAAATCATGAATATATTTATGCACACGTGGGGTACAATGTGTTGATTTTTTAATACAATTTGGAGTGCTTCCATCAAACTAATTAATATAGCTTTTGCCTCATTGACTTGATTATTGTGTTAAGGCATTTAAGTTCTATACTTGATAGATTTGACTTGTACCTTTGCAATATGCTCCATAGGTGTGGTCCCACCATTTACCCTCCCTCTATAAAACTTCTCCCCACCCCTTCCTTCCCACTCCAGTTCTCTCCTTCATCCTGGGATATAGTTGTGATCTATCTTACATAAGGAAGTGTGAGTAAATATAAATTGGTTTCATAAAAGTACTGAGTACATTGGATACTTTTTCTTCCATTCTTGAGATACTTTATTTAGGAGAATATGTTCCAGCTCCATCCATGTAAACATAAAAAAGGTAAAATCTCCATCTTTTTTAATGCTGCATAATATTCCATGGTATACATATACCACAATTTATTAATCCATTCATGGGTCGATGGGCACTCGGGCTTCTTCCATGATTTGGCAATTATGAATTGAGCTGCAATGAATAATCTGGTGCAAATATCTTTGTTGAAAAGTGACTTTTGGTCTTTTGGATGTACTCCTAGTAGAGGAATTGCAGGATCAAATGGCAGGTCTATTTTTAGGTCCCTGAGTGTTCTCCAAACTTCTTTCCAAAAGGAATGTACCAGCTTGCATTCCCACCAGCAGTGCAGAAGTGTTCCCTTTTCTCCACATCCACACCAACATCTGTAGTTTTGGGATTTCGTTCTGTGGGCTGCTCTAGATGGTATCTCAGAGTGGTTTTGATTTGCGTTTCTCTGATGATTGAAGATGATGAGCATTTTTTCATGTGTCTATAGACCATGTGCTTGTCTTCTTCAGAGAAGCTTCTGTTCAAGTCTCTTGTTCACAATGAAATGGGATCACTTGTTATTTTCTTATTAATAAGTTTGAGTTCTCTGTGGATTCTGGTTATCAGACCTTCGTCAGAAACATAACCTGCAAATATCCTCTCCCATTCTGAGGGCTGTCTACTTGCTTTACTTACTGTGTTCTTGGCAGTGCAGAAATTTTTAGTTTGATCAGATCCCAGTAATGTATTTTTGGTGTTGCTTCAATTGTCTGAGGTCCTCCTCATAATATATTCTCCCAGGCAAATATCTTCAAGTGTTTCTCCTGCACTCTCTCCAAGAATCTTTATAGTTTCATGTCTTAAGTTTAAGTCTTTTATCCAGTGAGAGTCAGTTTTTATTAGAGGAGAAAGGTGTGGGTCCAGTTTCAGTCTTCTACAAGATGCCAGCCAATTCACCCAGCACCATTTGTTAAATAGGGAGTCTTTCCTCCAATTTATATTTTTGATAGGCTTATCAAAGATCAAATGACGATAAGTGTCTGGGTTCATCTCTTGGTTTTCAATTCTGTTCCATACATCTACTTCTCTATTTTTGTGCCAGGACCATGCTGTTTTGATAACTATAGATTTAGAGTATAGTCTGAAGTCTGGTAGTGTGATTCCACCTGATTTGTTTTCATTTCTGAGTAATGTTTTAGCTATTTGAGGTTTTTTCTGTTTCCATATAAAATGAAGTACTAGTTTTTCCAGATCTGTAAAGTATGACAGAGGTGTTTTACTAGGGATTGCATTAAATCTGTAGATTGCTTTGGGTAGTATGGACTTTTTAACAATGTTGATTCTTCCCAGCTATGAGAATGGTATGTTTTTCCATTTGTTGACATCTTCAGCTATTTCTTTTCTCAGAGTTTCATA
>CAUYRH010075243.1:0-12605 GCA_963574655.1 Perodicticus potto | reverse complement strand
GTTTTCCAGATATACAATCATGTCATCTGCGAAGAGTGAAAATTTGATCTCTTCTGACCCTATGTGGATACCCTTGATTCCCCTTTCTTCCCTGATTGCAATGGCTAAAAATCCTGATCTAAGTGGAAATGGTTTCAATTTAACTCCATTCAGTATGATATTGGCTGTGAGTTTGCTGTAGATGGTCTCTATCAGTTTGAGAAATGTCGCTTCTATACCAATTTTTTTAAGTGTTCATGAAGGGATGCTGGATATTGTCAAAAGCTTTTTCTGCATCAATTGAGAGAATCATATGGTCTTTATTTTTTAGTTTGTTTATGTGCTGGATTACATTTATAGATTTACGTATAGGGAACCAGCCTTGAGACCCTGGGATAAAGCCCACTTGGTCACGGTTTATAATTTGTTTGATGTGTTGTTGGATTATGTTTGTTAGTATCTTATTAAATATTTTTGCATCAATATTCATTAGTGATATTGGTTTATAGTTTTCTTTTCTTGTTGGGTCTCTTCCTGGTTTAGGAATCAAGGTGATATTTGCTTAATAGATTGTGTTGGGTAGTATTACTTCTTTTTCTATATTTTGGAAGAGGTTTAGTAATATAGGTACTAGTTCTTCTTTAAAGGTTTGGTAGAATTCTGATGTGAATCCATCTTGTCCCGGGCTTTTCTTTTTAGGGAGAATTTGTATAATTGATGCTATTTCAGAACTTGATATAGGCCTGCTCAACATTTCCACTGCGTTCTGGCTAAATCTTTGTAGATGGCGTGCTTCCAGGTATTGGACAATTTCCTTGAGATTTTCATATTTCTGAGAATAAATTTTCTTATAATATTCTTTAAGGATTTTTTGAATTTATGAAGGGTCTGTTGTTATTTTATCTTTACCATTTCTAATTGATGAAATTAGAGATTTTACTCTTTTTTTTTCCTGATTAGGTTAGCCAAAGTTTTATCAACTTTGTTAACCTTTTCAAAAAAACAACTTTTTGATTTATTGATCTGTTGTATAATTTTTTCATTTTCAATTTCATTTAGTTCTGCTCTAATTTTGGTTATTTCTTTTCTTCTGCTGGGTTTGGGATTGGAATGTTCTTCCTTCTCCAGTTGCTTGAGATGTCCCATTAAGTTGTTAACTTCTTCTCTTTCTGTTCTCTTGAGGGAGGCTTGCAATGGTATAAATTTCCTTCTTAGGACTGCCTTTGCGGTATCCCAGAGGTTCTGGTAATTTGTGTCTTCATTATCGTTTTATTCCAAAAATTTAGTAATTTCTTCTTAATCTCATCCATGACCCAGCTATCGTTCAGCATAAGATTATTTAGTTTACATGTTTTTATAGGAGTATGCAATACTCCTGTTGTTACTGAGTTCAACTTTTATTCCATCATGGTCTGAGAAGATGCAAGCAATAATTTCTATTTTTTAAAATTTCCTGAAGCTAGACTTGTGACCTAAGATATGATCAATTTTGGAGGATGTTCCATGGGCTGATTAGAAGAATGTATATTCAGTTTTGTTAGTTTGGAATGTTCTGTAGGTGTTTTTTAAATCCAATTGTTGAATGGTTAAGTTTAAGTCTAAAATTTCTTTGCTTAGTTTCTTATTGGAGGATCTATCCAACACTGCCAAAGGGATGTTAAAATCTCTTGACTATTATGGTGCTGGAGGAAATCAAGTTGCTCATTTCTGTTAGCGGTTCTCTTATAAATTGAAGCACATTCTGGTTGGGTACATAAATGTTAATAATTGAAATCTAATCATGTTGAGTGTTATCCTTAATAAAGAGGAAGTGATCATCCTTATCTTTCCTTACTTTTGTTGGTTTAAAGCCCATTATATCTGTGAATAAAATTGCAACACCTGCAATTTGCTTTTCTCTGATTTCTGTTTGCCTGAATTATAGATGACCATCCGTTCACGCTGAGTTTATATTTATCTTTTAAAGTAAGATGAGATTCTTATATGCAGCAGATATCTGGCCTAAGATTTTGTATCCAGTCAGTCAACCTGTGTCTCTTTAGAGGACAATTCCTGCTTATCAATTTGTACTTAAAATTTATATTCTCAGTAGCCGAAAATAGCAGAGATTCCATTAATCTGTCATTATTTAGCTTTAAGTAATATAGTAAGAGCTATTACATTTCGTTTAAGCATTTGAGACATTTGAAAAAATGTCATGGGACACATCTGACAGAGTGACAAACTGATCTAGGGAAAATTTTGCAAATTGGCAAAATTAAAATTGTTTTGATACATATGATATATATATCAAAGACTGTAGGGATATAGTATGTATATTTTATGTCTTGTTTTAGAGAAACTGCACTGTTTTCCTCTTTATTTTCATGAATAATTTATTAATGAATAATTTATTCATGCAAATTAGTTTGTGGTATTCCTCAAGAATGATTACAGGTAGAAGGAGGACCTCAGGAGATCAATCCATAAGAATGATGCTTTTGTGAGACATATCTGATGGAACAATGTCAAGGGGACTGTGCTTATATTGCAGCTCCACCATTTTGCCATGAACATGGTAATTAACTTCTCTGAATCTGAGATCACATAAAGCAGAACTACTTCCTAGCTTTGTTCTGAAGTTTAAATTAGATAGAGAGTACCCAGACAGTACAGTGTCTAGCACATAAAGATGTTAACTGCTACGTGTATAATTAGTGTTACTATTAATGCTGTTAGTTCTTTATCACTTAATAGTATTGGGGAGCTTTCTGTGCTCCTCTGTAATTATCCCAGTTCTTAATAAATGTCTTCTTATGGTCCATGTTTTTATACTTGTTTTTTGTAATTGATACATTGTAATTTTACATACTTGTGGGGCACAGTTTGAGGTTTCCATTCATATATATGTTGTGTAATGATCCAATCAGGGGTATTTAGTGAGACCATCACTTACACGTTATCTTTTCTGTGCAGTAAGGACATCCAGACGCCTCTCTTCTAGCTGTTTTGTAATTATGTCCGTGTTTTTAAAACCTAAGGTGTAAAAGAACTTTTAAGGCTTCCCTTCCATTACAAGAATTTTAGGAATTGGAGAGAATTACCCATCTCTCTTTGCTCCTTCTACCTTCCATGTCATTTTTACATTCTTTTCAAACAAAGATATTTTCTTCTTTTTATAAAAGTCTATTTATTTTTTCTGTTCTCTCATCATAGGTCCAGGGACATTGTTGCTTTGTAGGTAATAACTGCTTCAGGAAAATGTTTTACTGATTCATATCTTTGATTCTCTTTTGTTTGTTGTTTTCATATTCAGATTTCTTTCTCCTGTTATGCAAATGTAGAAGCTTTATGAGCTCTTTGAGTATAAGTGCTTGGGTGATTTGGACCTGGCTTAAAAGAAAGATTTTTAAAGAAATTGCTCTCAGACCTAATGATGTATTGTCAAGAAATATAGTCTTTGAAAATCATTTCACTTTGCTCAGACTCACTACATAGTATCAGATCTAATTTTATAATTTAGTTGTCTTTAGATTATAGTAAAAGTGATGAATATTTCTTTTAATAATGTCTATCTTTGGCAATGATTAGTTTCTCAGAGTCTGTTTTAATCTATTTTTCAAAATTTAAAAATGTAGTACTTTTATAATAGAGGAAAAATTCATTTTTAAGAGCACAATGGTGTTTTCCCCATTATCTTATATGCACTAATTATTTTATGCATCTTTTTTCCTAAAGGAATGGAACAGGTTCAGCCTCATACTATAAGCCCAGCCCTTAAAAGAACAATTTTCTCTTTAGAACAATTTCAACAAAAAGTGTAAGTAATTGGTATATGTAATAAAAGAATAAAGAGTTAGAGAATCACTAAGAGATCCCTAACTATATTATTTTTTCCAAATGAACTTTTAAACATATGTGATATTACTAGACTACAAAAGGCAGAACTATAAAGCAGGTCACTGGATTATTTTTAAAAATATGCAATTTATATTTTAAGACACTAGATATATTACATGTGTCAAAAATAAAATCCAATTAAGTTGGAATTTTAAGAATTTATTATGCATACAGAAGAGCAGCTCCTGGTCTGGGAGACCTCAAACCAAGAAGTAACATGAAGTTTCAAGTTTACAGCAGCCACAGCACAGTTTGTGGACCAAAGGAGCAAGTATTTTGACCTCTTTCCTGACTGGCTGTCATATATTTTTTAAGGCAAACAGAGGTGGCTAAACTGAGTTGTCTATGTGTGATCTGTTTAATTTCACTGAATCATCAGGAGAAAAAGCTTATATGAGTGTTTTTTTTAGGCTTACTGTTTGGGAGAAATCAACATGAATTAAGTTTGGTTACCTATGGACAGTTGCCCTTGGAGTATCTAATTCTTGGCCTCTATTATTAATTATTTTTAACATGTATCTGTTGCAGTTTGCCTAGAAAATTCCTTGTTTGTCATTCAAAATTGAATTCCCTTCTGTTACCCATATAGCAGAGTTAATTTCTTCCTCCCCATTCTACCTTTGTGATTGATATATAGTTTCATTCCAGTATTTATTGAAAATTGATTAAGGAAAAGGACTGGGCAGTCTGACAAGCTTAGATTCTAAATCCAGTTGTTACACTTACTGCACTTGATCATAGACTTATTATTTTAAATATCTCTAAACAATTGAGTTTTTATTGTTTTCATTCATAACATGCGAATGTGCCCGTTGATTACTCAAAGTTTTCCAAGGAGATGTAGTAAGATATATGTATGTGGTATGTGTATGTGAGAGAGAGATGGGGTTTATTAAGAGAAATGGCTCACACAATTATAGAGACTGAGAAGTCTCACCATCTGCTATCTGCAAGCTGGAGAATCAGGAAAGCTGGGAGTGTAATTCCCTCAGAGTCCAAAGCCTGGGGTGCAAATTCCAATCTGAGGCCCAAGGCCTGGGCCACTGGTATAAAGTTAAGGAGTCCAAAGGCCCAAGAACCAAGTACCTCCATGTCCTAGGGAAGGACCTGGTACATTTTGCAGCTCAAGAGGAGAGAGAGAATTTGCTATGCTTCCGCCTTGTTTTTTTTTTTTTTTTTTTAGCCAGAGTCTAACTCTGTTTCCCAGCTAGAATACAGTAGCATCAGTCAAGCTCACAGCAACCGCAAACTCCTGGGTTCAAGGGATCCTTCTGTCTCAGCCTTCTGCATAGCTGGGATTACGGGTGCCCTAAACAATACCTGACTTATTTTTTTTTTTATTTTTGGTAGAGATGAGGTCTTGTTCTTACTCAGGTTGGTCTCGAACTCCTGAGCTCAGAGGACCCTCCTTTCTTAGCTCCCCAGAGTACAGGGATTGCAGCCATGATCCTCCGGTCCTGGCCTCCTCTGCCTTTTTGTTCTGATTGGGCTTTCACAGGACTGGATGCTGCTGCCCACCCTGATGAGATGTATCATCTTTTATTCTCTCTGCTGATTGAAACGCTGTTCTCTTCTGGAAACATCCTCACATATACCCAGAAATAATGTTTTATTAGCCATCTGGCCATTCCTTAGCCCAGGCAAGTTGTCACCTAAAATTAACTATCCACAGCCAGTAAGGATAAGCACGACTGTGTTGTATACTCAACGCCCTATATTTCTGTGGTTTATAACTATGAAAATTGACTCACCACTCAGGTTGCACTTTGATTGTGTGCTGGTTGAAGCTCTCTTCATGTTTTCTCCGTTTCAGAACTTAGATTATAGAAGGAGGTGGAGAAAAGACATAGAGAGCAGCTCGTTTCAAACCTTCTATCCTGAAGTAAACACGTGTCACCTCTGCCCATTTCACTGGTCACGGCAAGTCACAAGGCCACTCCTGAGTGCAGGCAGGGACTATGCTGCTACTCCCACAGGGATGGAAGCAGACTATTTGGTAAACAATGCAGTCTACCACAGAAATAGTAAAATACCTACATCATAGAGTGAGGAGTATAGCAAAACTGTTCAACACAGTGCCTAACACAGAGTAAGTGCTTCTTATCAAATGAGACAGTGATGTGTTTGCATGTTTGTGAAATGTGGAGGAGGTTATTGTCTGCTCTGCATCTCCAGTCCCAGAAAGATAGTTTGATGTTTAAGAAGTACTTGCTTAGCTGGATCATTTTGTATACCAAGGAACTCAGAACTAAAGCGGTTGAATCACTAACCCATTTTTTTACTGTATACTATCTAAAACATGAAACAAAAGATGTCTAAAGTAAGCTTCAATTTTGACAATCAGATCCTAGATAAATGACTTCAATATTTTAAAACAAGTCTTTAACATCTGCCTTTCCATTGGATTTCTTAATTATTTGTATCATATATTAGAGAGGCCAAAATAAATGTGTGGCTGAATGTGTAGTCTAACTGGACTATCGGCTATTGATTCGTTCTTTTACTGTTTAGTCCACTTCATCTTTTCTTAAGTGGAAAAGAGTAAGCTATAAGTGAATTATATATTTTATTTCACATATACCTATCCATATCATACAATGTTTGAATCAGATTTTACTGTTTTTCTCTGTTATTTTAAAATTAATGCAGGAAAATTGGCTGAACGGTGTTCAGTTTCATGAATTTTAACATATGTGTCGATTTGTGTAACCACTACTATCATCTGGACATAAGAATTGCACTTGGATTTCTTGGCCTTAACAAGGCAGAATAATAATTTAAAAATAAAATAAAATACTGAGAATATCGGTTGAAAATAAATGTGTTTGTATATATAATTATAACTCTTAGCATTTTGACATTAGTTTCAAGAAGTATATTTTTATCTTAGTACTATAAAACCTGATTGTTGACTCTGATGCTAAGATGAAGTGGTAATGGTTAAAGGAGCACTGGAGTCCTTTTCCATCCCGTGAAAGCCAATTCGAACAGACACTTTATCTTAACCTATTCAGTACAAATACTGAATATGTTAACTCTTTGCAGTTTAGAAGTAAATGTTCTATTGTAATTGTTATATATCAAATGTAAGTTAGAATCTGTTCACAATGTCTAATCCTTCCCATTTGGGGTATAAGGATTGGAAATTGTCCTTGCTCTGCTCCCTCATTCACTTGCTAACGTTGCTAATGATAATTTATTATTAAATTGCTAGAGTAAACATAGATACTGATAATTCACTTCACAGGTGTTATAAAGTCCTTAAGGAAGTACTGGATGAAATGTGTTTCTGGCCTTTTCTGCATGACTGTGAGTGCTGAACGTGACTCCTGAAATAGGATCTCCTAGAAGACTGGGATTGCTGTCTTGACCATTACCTGGAAACCTTTGTAGGACTTTACTCCAAAATAACCGTGGTGATTAGTTGATAGAGTCAGTCAATGCTTCCTACATTCAACTACAATTTAAGTATTTAGGGCCATGCACTGAGCAAGGAAATAGGAAGATAGTTCAGGGGGTGTGGTGAGGATGTGTGGTGTAATTGCAGGACAGAGGAATAAAGTGTGTTCTGACACTGAGAGTAGAACTACCAACCACCTGGAAAAAGAGATATAAATAAATAACATAATATTCCTACTATGGGGAGGAACATTGAAAACATTATGTTAAGTGAAATAAGCCAGACACAAAAGAACAAATACTGTCTAATTTCACTTACATGAGGTACCTAGAGTAAATTCATAGATATACAAAGTAGAATAGTGATTACCAAAAACTGGAAGAGCAGGGAGGAGGAAGTTGTTTAAGGGGTACAGAGTTTCACTTGTGAACAGGTGAAGGTTGTAGAGGTGGATAGTGGGTAATGGTTGTACAACATCATGACTAGGCCTAACGTCGCTGAATTGTACACTTAAAAGTGGTGAAAATGGGCTCAGTGCCCGTAGCCCAGTGGTTACAGCGCCAGCCACATACACTGAGGGTGACGGGTTCAAACCCGGCCCAGGCCAGCTAAACAACTGCAACCAAAAAAAAAAAAAAAAAAAAAATAGCCGGGTACTGTGGTGGGCACCTGTAGGCAAGAGAATCCCTTAAGCCCAAGAGTTTGAGGTTGCTGTGAGCTATGACGCCATCGCTCTCTACCCAGGGTGACATAGTGAGACTCTGTCTCAAAAAAAAAAAAAAAAGTGGTGAAAATGGTAAATTTGATGTTACACATATTTTACCACAACAAAACAAAAAAGAATAGGAACAAAATCCTACCTAATATCATTATCATTTGTAACCCTTGTTCTTCCTATGTTAAGAGAACCAGGTTTTTTTTGGTTTGTTTTGTAGAGATAGAGTTTCACTTTATCGCCCTCAGTAGAGTGCTGTGGCGTCACAGCTCACAGCAACCTCCAACTCCTGGGCTTAGGCGATTCTCTTGCCTCAGCCTCCCAAGTAGCTGGAACTACAGGCGCCCGCCACAACACCTGGCTATTTTTCTATTTTGCAGTTTGGCCAAGGCTGGGTTTGAACCCGCCACCTTCGGTATATGGGGCCGGCACCCTACTCAATGAGTCACAGGTGCCGCCCGAGAACCATTTTTGTTTTTGGTTACAGCCATCGTCATTTTTCCGGCCTGGGCTGGATTCGAACCCACCAGCTCAGGTGTATGTGGCTGGCGCCTTAGCTGCTTGAGCCACAAGTACCGAGCCGAGAACCAGTTTTTTTAAAGGAATTTTTATTTTTCCCCCATCGTTCTTCTCTATTAAATTTTTCTAATAAGATATTATATGTACCACCTAATCTTGGCAAATTAATGCCATGAGAATGTTTCTGTTAAAGTCAGTAAGTATGGGTGAAACATGCTTTATCATCTCAGTGAAGGTAGTAACATTCAGAACATCTGAATAGTTTTACATGAAATGATGTATTAAATAAATTATAAATTTGTATCATTTAATTGAAATAAATGCTTAGATGCTATACAACAAAAGAGACCCTTGCAAACATTGTAAATGAAAAAACCAGTCAGAAAAGACCACACATTGTATAATTCTATTTATATGAAATGTCCGGAACAGGCAGATTTATAGATATGGCAACTAGACCAGTGGTTGTTCAGGGCTAAAGGAAGTGTTCATGAAATGAGAGAGAATGGAAGTGACTTCTAATGGGTATAGGGTTTGTTTTAGAGGGAAAATCTAAAATCAGATTTAGTGGTGATTTTCAACTCTGTGAATATACTACAAAAATTTTATTGCATACTTTGAATGTATGAAATGTATGATATGTGAATTACATCTCAATGAAGCTTTGTTTTTTTGGTTTTTTTTTTTTTGAGAGAGAGTCTTACTTTATCACCCTCGGTTGAGTGCCGTGGCATCACAGCTCATAGCAACCTCCAACTCCTGGGCTTAGGCAATTCTCTTGCCTCAGGCTCCCGAGTAGCTGGGACTATAGGAACCTGCCACAATGCCCAGCTATTTTTTTGTTGCATTTCGGCCAGGGCCAAGTTTGAATCCACCACCCTTGGTTTATGGGGCTGGTGCCCTACTCACTGAGCCTTTTTAAGGTGCTTAAAGGGGAATGGTATAGTTTCTCTTTTTTCAAAGTTTTTTTTGCCTCATCATGTAACTTAGCTTAGTTGCAAACAACTTAGCACTATAAAGTTTAACATTTTAAACATGCATATACTTCACTACTAAGCTATAATCTGAGAGGGCTTTATGCCTGATAACTATCAATGTGAATGCAAATGTATCAGAATGCAAGTATAAACATATCCTATAAATGCTCACAGACTGGTTGATTTCATTAAGCTGATACTGTGTGTATTCAAAACCAGGTAGACCATGATGATTACTTTTGATTTCATTTTCAATAAAAATGAAACGTAGGAGTTCTTTTAAAAATAGACCCATACATGGGAATGCTTTTAAAAATTAAATTTTTTAAATTCAGGTTTTTTTTCTTTATATTTGAAATTCAGGAGAAATAATTTAAAAAACAGAATCAAACATCGAGATGACTATCATTTTGTAAAAACAGAATTCCAGGTAGTAGCGCCAGATAGAAACACTGGGTTTTTGGGCTTTTTTGTTTTTTTTCTGTGTGTGTGTGTGTGTGTGTGTGTGTATGTGTGTGTGTGTTTAAGACAAAGTCTCACTTTCTCCCCCTTGGTAGAGCGCTGGGGTGTCATAGCTCACAGCAACCTGAAACTCTCAGACTCAAACAGTTCTCTTGCCTCAACCTCCCAAGTAGCTGGGACTACAGGTGCCCACAACAATGCCTGGCTATTTTTAGACACTGGGTCTCACTCGGGCTCAGGCTGGTCTTGAACCTGAGAGCTCAGGCAGTCCACCCAACTCTGCCTCCTGGAGTGCTAGGATTACAGGCCTGAGCCACCGCGCCCAGTCAGAAACACTGTTTCGTTGATCTGACTAGCAGTTCTCCATTCACTACCTGTAAAAATGTCACCATGTACATTTTTCTTTTTTGAGACCAAGTCTCACTATGTCACCCTCAGTAGAGTGCTCTAGCATCACAGCTCACAGCAACCTCAAATTCTTGGGTTTAAGCGATTCTCTTGCCTCAGCCTCCCAAGTAGCTGGTACTACAGGCACCTGCCATAATGCCCAGCTATTTTTTGTTGTTGTTGTTGCAGTTGTCGTTGTTTAGTTGGCCCAGGCTGGGTTTGAACCCGCCAGCCTTGGTGTATGTGGCCAGCGCCATAACCACTGAGCTATGGGTGTCCCCCTCACCATGTATATTTTAAGTAGCCTTGATACATCAATCCTTAATTTATAAAAGATTTTATATTAAAACAGATACTCTTTCCACATTAGTTGCTACCAGAGCACCCCAGCTCATCCCTCCCACACCTAGGCACACACCACGTATGCACATATATATGCTCACTTGTACACCTGCCCTCCTGCTCACACTCACACCTCTCAGAGCACAAGGTTGCTCAACGCTGCTGTTCTTCTATCAGTCACAATTTGAATTAAGTGCTTCCTTTTCCTTTGGTGAACCTGGAATCCTGTAAATCATTTACAAATTACTTTCATAATAAAATTCATTGTGACTCCAATCTAAAGTTCCAGCATACATTTAGAACAGTATGATGGGCTAGCCTACCTTTATAGCATCTTGATTTTTACAAGCATACCTCAGAAATAATTGTAGTTTTGAGCCCAGACCACCACAATATGGCAAATATTACAATAAAGAAAATCACAGAATGTTTTGATTTCCCAGTGCATGTAAAAGTTAGTCTGTTAAGGGTACAATAGCATTTTGTCTTTTAAGAAATGTACATACTTTGATTTAAAACTACTTTATTGGCTCAGCGCCTGTAGCATAATGGTTACAGCACCAGCCACATATGCCAAGGCTGGTGGGTTCAAACCTGGCCTGGGCCAGCTAGACAACAATGACAGCTGCAACAAACAATAGCCCAGTGTTGTGGCAGGTGCCTGTAGTCCTAGCTACTTGGGAGGCTGAGGCAAGAGAATCACTTAAGCCCAAGAGTTTGAAGTTGCTGTGAGCTGTGATGCCATAGCACTCTACGAAGAGTGACATAGTAAGACTCTGTCTCAAAAAAAATACTTTATTGCCAAAAAGTGCTAATGATCCATCTGAGCTCTTAGTCTTGTTTTTTTGTTTTTGTTTTTTTGCTGAGTTTTGCCTCCTCGTTGATGGCTACAGACTGATTAAGGTTGTAGTTGCTGATGGTTGAGGTGGGTGTAGGAGTGGTATTTCTTTCTAAAATTGGAGTCAGTCTTCTCAAACACTGGCTCTGCTTTGGCAGCTAAGTTTGTGTAATATGAGCTGTCATTTCAACGATGTTCACAGCATCTTCACCAAGAGTCCATTCCAGGTCAAGAAACTACTTTATTGGCTTATTCATAAGAAGCAATCCTCAATCCATTTAATTATGTGATTTCAGCAATTCGATCATATTGTCAGGCTCCACTTCTAATTCTCTTTTTTTTTTAATTTCCACCATGTCTATAGTTCCTTTCTCCCCTGAGGGTTTTGAGCACCCCAGAGTCCTCCATGAGGGTTGTTATCAGTGTCTTCGAAAATTCTGTTAATGTTGCTATTTTCAGCTCCTCCGTGAATCACAAATGTTTTTAGTGATATCTAGAGTGAGAAGCCCTTTCCAGGAGATTTTCAATTGATGAAGACCAGCTATCTGTGGGTGCTACATAGCCTTACAGAATGTATTCCTTAAATCATAAGACTTAAAGTTGAAATTATTCCTTGATCCGTCATCTGCAGATTGGATATTGTGTTAAAAGGCATGCAAACAACATTAATCTCCTTGTACATTTCCATCCGAGCTCTTGGATGGCCAGGTACAGGGTCAATGAGCAGTAATATTTTGAAAGGAGTCTTCCCCCCCATGCCTCCCGCCGAACAGTAGGTCTCAAGAGTGGGCTTAAAATATTCAATAAGCCCATTCTTGAGACCTACTGTTCGGCGGGAGGGATGGAGGGGGAAGACTCCTTTCAAAATATTACTGCTCATTGACCACGTACCTGGCCATCCAAGAGCTCGAGTAGGGTGCCGGCCCCATATACCGAGGGTGGCGGGTTCAAACCTGGCCCCGGCCGAACTGCATCAAAAATTAGCTGCGTGTTGTGGCAGGCGCCTATAATCCCAGCTACCTGGGAGGCTGAGGCAAGAGAATCACTCAAGCCTAAGAGGTGGAGGTTGCTGTGAGCTGTGACTCCACAGCACTCTACGGAGGGCGA
>CAUYRH010075242.1:0-26703 GCA_963574655.1 Perodicticus potto | reverse complement strand
AGAATATAAATGTCTTAACACAATGACTAAGAAAATACCATGAAGGCTATGTTAGCCAGTTTGATGAAAAATTTCAAATTGTATATAAAACCAGCACATTGTACCCCATGATTGCATTAATGTACACAGCTATGATTTAATAAAAACTAAATAAGTAAAATGAAAATTACCACAGTGTAAGGGCTCAACTGTAACTTAAACTTTAGCTAACAAATGCAAACAATGTAACCTAATCATTTGTACTTTCATAATAATTTGAAATAAATTAAAAAGAAAAAGAAATAAAAAAGAAAATAACAAAACAAAAAAGAAAATGAAAATTAAGAGCATGAGATCTTACTTCACACTTATAAGAATGTCTAAAATTAAGACTGACCATACCAAGTGTTGGTGAGGAAACAGTGGAACTGAAACTGTCATACACTGATTATGGGAAATTTCTTATTAAAAATATGTAGTTTGGAACATAAAACCCACTTTGGAGAACTGTTTGACAGTTTGATTCAAAATTAAGCACACACTTACCATTTATCATCCACTGTTATGTTTATCCAAAAAACATATATCCCCCCAAACAAATATTCATGGTGGTCTTATTCATGCTAGTCCAAGAGTGGGAAAAATGCAAATGTCTCTCAACAGATTAATCGATTAGCAACCTGAGATTCACCCAAAGAACTGAATACTATTCAGTAAACACTAACAAAGCCCCCCCCCATTATTCATATATGCAACAACATGGATGAACCTCAAAAACTTGCTGGTAAAAGAAACCAGACATAAGGTAAGATTTCATTTACATGTAATTATAGAATACACAAGAATAGGATATACAGTGACAGAAGGCAGATCAGTGGCCTCCTGAGGCTGATGTGTGTGTGGGGTGTCGCTGGTACTGGAAAGTACATGAGAGAACTTTGTGGAAGAAATACTTATATATTGATTTTCATGGTGGTTACAAACATACATTCATAAAATTTTATCAAACTGTATACTTAAAGTGGATACATTTTATTGCGTGTAAATATTTGGGGATTGAAAAAAATAAAAGTAAATAATTTTTAAAACCCCCAAGAACAAAACCATATAAATCTGATCACGTCACCCTCCTGTTTAAAGTACTTCAAAGAGAGCTCCAGTTGTGCAATCGGCTAGCACATGGTACTGATAAAGTACTTCAAAGGCTTCCTATTGCTTTTGGAATAAACACCAACATCGTACCATCTGGCCCCACCTGCTGCCTCTCTGCCCCCATCTCATGCCACTTCCCCCCACACTTTCTATGACCCAACTCCCTACGTCTTTTTTTAGGGGGTCCTTCATTGCATCTTCTACCCTCTTCTCCTTATGCCTGGAATGCTCCCCACTACCCCACTACCTGGTTCTTCAGAGTTAGTTAAAACCTACTGATTCTTCATATAGAAACAAAACTGCCACTTTGTCAGTGAAGTCTTCCCTGACCTCACAGATTGTATCATGTCTGCCTAGGATACACTCCCTTTGCAATAAAAGGGTCTTTATAGCATTTATTGTAATTTATATTTGCATATCTGTGGGACGTTTTGATTGTCTACCTGCCCCTTACACTTAAAGCCCCAGGAGGATAAGACCGTCTGTTCTCCTCAGATTTGTATCCCCAGGACTTACATAATTCTGGGCTTAGAGTAAACTCAGTAAATATTTGCTAATTGAATGGATGCTCAATTACAAATGATAACCATTGCTCCTAGGTTACAATAGTACGGTATCCCAATCAGTCTTGTTATTTAAATTCAAATTGATTCTTGAGGAATTTCAGTTTCCAAACAATTTTACGCTTACACGAATCTCACATTAACATTTTTTTGCCAAAACCAAGCTAGTGATTTGGTTATCTACTTGTTCTATAAGTCCCCAGAACATCAAAAAATTAAACCAGCCATAGAATTTACAAAATCACATAACTGTCATTACTGTTAATTATTTTTAGATCTTGGATTATTAAATAGAATATCTATTTCTACTATAATTCACTGAGGTTTGTCTTTGCCAATATAATCTGAAATGAAGTTTACTTTATAAAAATTGAAATATGTTCTTAAAAATACATAGCACACTCTTTCAATAAAGAAGAAATATCAAAGTCATTATATGAGTAGCTCAACAGAACCCTTATGCCCTTTTAGGAAATCATCCCATAAAAGCTTTTCATGATACTGATCTCAGTAACCTTTTGAACACGTTACAGTTAATGGTTGTAAAATACTTCCTTGTGGATCTTTCTTTATGTTTTGTTGTTAGCTATTCTCAGAAAAGTAAAGCATTTTTCTTTATGGATTTGTAAACTATCAGAATAAAGAAAAGTAAAATATTTTGAACTAATAATAAAAGGCTTTTATTAGATATCTTTTGGGCATGTAAATGACTCTGCAACTTACTCCACAAAACTAAAAATTACTCTCGTATGTATGATGACGGTTGGCCATAATCTCTTATCAAAATACTTGATATGGCAAAAACAAATTCATTTTATGTTGGAGAAGGTGAAACCTTAAGTCTTTGTTGAATTCATGTTGGTAAATTACTCATTATTAATAGGGTCTGTTTTCAGGAAAAATAGCAACAAAAAATAACAAGAAAGAATATGTTTTCATTTTTCATCTCATTGCCAGAAACTAGAGCTAAATTCAATTCCCAAGTTTCCTGCTCTTTTCAGGTGCCCAGGAGCATTTGGTCACTTTTATTTTCTTATACCCTATGTTAAAAATCCATTTTTCAATTCTTGGATAGACATGATAAATTTCTACAGAAGATTTAATCCATTATTTACTTAGCAAAAAATATTAAACAACAAATTTAGATGGATATTTGCAAGTCATTAGTGAATTGATCTCTTAATGAGATAGTACAGGAGGTGGACAAGCTTAAATCTGCTTACAGTGCTGAACTAAAGCTTTGAAAATAAGTAAAACCCAGCTTCAATACAAGGTAATTCTGTTTCTTTTAATAGGATATGATAACCATTGGAGCGGGGGTCCTCTGGCCCCAAAGCTAGTACAAACTGTACGTTGACAAGAAGGAGCCCAAATCTGACTACTCATAGACCTTTTTGCCTCAGTTAATGCTAAAAACTCATGCCCAAGGCTCAGTGCCTGTAACTCAGCAGCTAAGGCACCAGGCACATACACTGGAGCTGGCGGGTTCGAATCCAGAGCAGGCCAACTACAACCGAAATATAGCCAAGTGTGAGGAGACTGAAAAAAAAAATAGCCAAGCATTGTGGCAGGCACCCATAGTCCCAGCTACTTGGGAGGCTGAGGCAAGAGAATTGCTTAAGCCCAAGAGTTTGAGGTTGCTGTGAGCTGTGACGCCATAGAACTCTACCAAGAGAGACATAGTGAGACTGTCTCAAAACCAAAACAAAATTAAAAAAACTCATGCCCAAGGGTGGAGATTTAACATACTGAGATATGCTCTGTATGTAGAAGTATGATCGCAAAATGGCCAGCTGCCAACAAAACCACCTCTATGTACTATGATTTCAATGCTAGTTTCAAACTTTCTCTGTCTACCCTTTGAAAGTTCCCCAGATCTTTGTTGGCACAGACAGTCTGGTTGCTGCATAACAAGCACTTTCTCCCTTTTGTTTAAGCAAAAGCATTCCTCCCCTATACAGCCTTGCCTGTATAAATTCCTTTTTTGGTCTCTTGCCAATTTGTATTGACTTGAGGACCAAGAACCGTGAGGTTAGTAACATTAAGATCACCTGGAGGAAAAAGGCCAGACAACTGCCGAGGAGACACCTGTACCTTAGTGTCTCCTTCACTTTACACTTAAGACTAAATGTGGAACCCCCATTTCCTATGCCTAGGTCAATTTCATGTGAATTTCCTCGGCCTCAATTCCATGAATGGGCTGTGTCCATTCATTGATACATTCATTCACTTTGCCCAGGGGAAGGGACTGTGTTCGTTCATTGATACATTCATTCACCTTGCCCCCTGGCAGAAGGGACTGTGTTCATTCGTTTCCTGGCCAAGGAACCCATACACCTATATATACCCCGAGACTAAAAGCCTAAAGGGGCAGACGGGGAAAGACCAGGAGAGAAAGGGAGAGAGCTTTTCTCTCCCCACTTGAGTTCTCTCTCTCTACCAGGAGCTTTAGTGTTTTCTGTATTCTTTTCTGTAAATAAATTCCGTCTTACCACTGGGGAAAAAAAAAAAAAGAAAAGAAAATGCCATGAAGGCTATGTTAAACAGTTAGATGAAAACATTTCAGATTGTATATGAAACCAGCATATTGTACCCCTTGATTGCACTAATGTGCGCAGCTGTGATTTAATAAAAATAAATAAATAAATAAATAAATAAATAAATAAATAAATAAATAAATAAACAAAAGTAAAAAAAAAAAAGATCACCTGGAGGGCTTGTACAGCCATAAGGTCAATCAAGAACATCCTTTGAATATGGAGAGGTTTAATAATTGTTGCCCCGAGTGAAGTTATAGAAGAAAATTTGGAAGTGATTTTATCATCTGTCTTCTAGTTAGAGCCAAAAAGTCCATCATCTATACTATATTTATGCTTTCTGATTTAGCTAACAAATCCAGGTGACAGCTGAATTTTCAAAATGAGAAGGTAATTGGTCCAAACAGAAGGAAAACAAAAATGATTTTTGGAACTTTAAATTAAATTTAAAATTAACTGCTCTGCTGTGATTGGGATCAAAGCCCTAAAAAGACATGCTGTAGTGAATGAAAGTATGTTTTTAAAACCTAGACCACATCATCCTGCTTACTGAACTTCAAAATCAACATGAGAGCAAAAATTCTTCTCTACTTTTTATTCAGTGAACTGCTTAAAGTGCTTTTAATAAAAATTATAGATGATCACGAGTATCAGAAGAATTTCTTTGGTCTTAAAATTTTGCCACGTGGGCCCATATTCAAATGGAATCTAACTCCATTGGTAAAACTCATAACTGGCCAAATGCCTCTCTTGTTTTTATGGGTAATTGTCAGTAATTGCCCACTTCTATTAATTTTTTTATCTTATAATTATTTTGTTAGTTTTAGACTAACTTTAGTTTATGGAATCATTAAAACATATTCTTATCAATAAACCATAGATTCCCACTACCCACACCCATCATTAACACACATGTTTTAAGTTCTGACCTGAAAACCAAGGTCTTTCTTCCAAATATGCACATAAATAAAGCCATTTCCATCAGACCTGGAAAACCCCAGACACAGATTTTAACCTTGGTACTTACATACAATTCACGCCTATGAATTAGCAGTCACAGTCAGGCACGAGTTAACAGAGAGCAAGAATCTATCCTCTAGTTTTTCCAACATTTCTGCAGAGAGATGAATTTTCAGATTCCAAATTTATATGACAGTGAGGTCAGGATTATTTTCTCTCTGTTTCTCTTTCCTTCTCTCTCTCTCTGGGTGTTAATTATTCATTGAAAAGCTTTTTAAAGACACAGTTCAATATTTCTTTACTGACTCACTGTTAATAAAATTGCAAGTTGTAATTGAAGTCCTTGATTCCTTATTGTTGCACCTTTCCATTTCTGAATTACCTTAGAGTGATATAAGCAGTTTTCTGGAAATGTGAGAATGCATGATTCCTTGTACATTAAGGATTGTACCTACCATTAGCACGACTTGCCCAGGCATTAGTCCTGTGCTCCTGCCAGGTTGATGTTGCACTATCCACTTTCTCATCTCAACATTTGCCAAGGTTTAGGCAGGAATAGCATATAGGATTACAAAGAAACCAGGAATATTTGGCCCAGAATTTGAAGTTGAAATGTGTCCTTTACTGAAACTGTATAGAAACAGTCAAGTTTGATTACAGAGGAGTCCTCACGTATAGCAAGTCTGAGATTTCATTAAGTATTGTTCGGGATGCTGTTAATGTTATTACTGTAATACAAACATCAAAGAAAATCAGATCACGTACTCGGGGAAATCATTCCCTGCTGGAAATCCTGTTAGCTGACTTCAATTACGCTGTGCTTTTCCTCATTCAGAAGGCTGTCTCAGCCTCATTATCTGATCTCTAAATCTCTGCTTAATGAAAGTGCACACATTTGAAACTCATCAAATTAAGCAAAATAAAATTTGAATCTTGTGCTTGTTGGAGCTTAGATCACAACAATATCAAAATTAGCCTGATTGCAAGAAGTCTGTCTATGGACAGGAGTTAAGGAGATAAAATATAGGATTGGATCAGAATTCAAAAGACAGCCTTTCTGATGGGAAGGCTTATAGATGTTTCTTTCAGGATTAGCATCTCCTTTTTAAAAGAACCATTTAGGATTTGTTAAATTCCCTCCATCAAATTTTTCTAAAAGGAAAACACAGCACACAATACATGTATCCCTTTTTGTTTTCACTCTTGTTATGACAAATATTAAGCATATGGAAAAGTAGAGAGACTAGCATGATAAACACATACCCATCACCTTTAAAAAATAGTTGTTAACATTGTGGCATATTCGTTTTATAAATATAAAGTATTTTAAAATAAGTCCTGGAAACCATGATATTTTACCCCTGAATATTTCAATACATGTATGCATCCTCCCAAATCAGGATATTTTCCTGAAATTTATGATCTCATCATCACACCTTATTAAAGTATTAAAGGAATTGAAGGAATTCCTTATTAGCATTTAATTCCCAGATAATATTCAACTTCCCTCAATTATCCTTGAGAATTTGTTTATTCAAACCAGGAAATGCATTTACTCTTAAATAATAAAAATCTGACTTTAATTTACATGTATTTCTTTATAAATTTTAAGGATAAAATTTATAACTTTTATAACTTTAATTTACACGTATTTCTTTATAAATTTTAAGGATAAAATTTATAACTTTTATTGCACTTAAAATGCAGCCAAAGAAAGACATTCAGGCATTCTTAGTTTGGCTATATCCAACATTTCCTAGAATTTAGTTTAACATGTTTTTGCCCTTTTTGTTTAATTTCTACAAAATTGTTATAAGAATCCAAACATGAATGGAAATATTTTTCACTGCTAAACAAATGGGAAAACTTCTCACTGTCTCAAAAATCATAGCACATGTGTAGAAATAAATGTCACGAGTAAAATAGCTTGAATGTTGAAACCTGATAATCAACCACGTCACTCTCGTGTATGCAAAATATTGATCATAAAATAGTATTATTAACTCAATGAGTCTTGTATAGCTCCTACTAATTTTATTGGCAGGTATAGAAAGAAACTATTTATAACACTCAGCCGGCCTCTCTGTGCTTCCCTGAGGACTTACCAGGGACGGCCAGAAGCTGGCTAGATGGTGCCTCCGATCTGTGGGACACATGTGTATGCATTTTGCCAGCCAGGGCTGGTTATTAGGGAGAGATCAGATATTTCAGCCCACAGGCCCTTCCTAGTGGCCTCACAAGAGGAGGGAATGTGAATAACTTATTTGGGAGAGGAGTCCAGAACATATCTTGCCTTCTGCTTCACCGCAGTGTGGCATTCACTGGTTTGGAGCACCGATCAAGGCAAGCCTGGGACCATGCTATGCAAGTGACAAAGTTTTTCATCCAGGTAACTAAGTCCTCACCATTGATCCACCCATTGTGTCCATAGTTTTGCACCTTCTATGTACAGTAGAACCTCTGTAAGGTGACCACCGAAGGGACTATAATATACTAGTCAACATGTGGAGGTGTTCAACATAAGGAACTTAGCCTACTGTACTGACACATACATGAAATGCATGTCCAGTCTATGAAAATTAGGTCAACTTAAGGAGGTGGGCAACTATGGAGGTTCTTCTGCACTTATAGAGGGTGCCATAAATGTGCACACACATTTTAAGAAAGGAAAAAACGGTATTAAATAAAATTGTAATACTCATTATATACCAATAATGTTTGTTATTTTGTATATTGTATCTTGTTATCTCTTGTAATTGCAAAAGTCAAACATGACTTGATTACTACAATTTGAATACAGTTTTTTTTCTTTTCTTAAAATGTGTATACTTTTTTTGGCAGCCTCAGTATGAAACCATGTTTTGCAAATAGCATTTACAAGGATATCCAAATTATGGTTTTAGCTAGTGAGATCATTTATCTAATTGTAATACTGCATTGATGATACTAGTTATAATCCAGAAAAAAAGCATTAACTGCTAATTTGTGCAAACAAGTATTTCCTCAAGAAAAGTTGTTTGAGTTTTAAAGTGCTCCTCAATAAGGAAATCCTGCTAGTACAATAATAGCTTCCAAGCTTGAGTTCCTGATGACTTCTATAAGTCCCCCTAAAGTTGAGAAAAATAAGGGCAACATTATGAATTTTTATATTAAGTTAAATTTATAAAATTTAGAGAACTTATCTCTATTCTGAGATGATCTTTTCATTTTGTGTGTGTATTTTTTTTTTTTTGGTGTCAACATTTTTCTTCTTTCATGAGATGATGATAATGGCATTTTAATGGCCTTGGCAAAATTTAAACATTCATAATTCCATGTAATTTTTACACTTAAGAAGTATATATTTGTGTTTCAGTTATCGATTGCTATGTAATAAACCACCCCAAAGCTTAGAATCCTTAAGCAATGATCCTTTAGTTGTTCATGATTCTGCAACTTAAAATAGGACCTGGTGGTGTCTCTGCTCCACCTGACAGTTAAGGCGTTCACCTGGGGCTGGAGGGCTCCAAGGGAGAGTAAAGACTGTCAGCTGGGAGCTCAAGCATGTTGTGGGACTGTCACTCCTGAAGATAGATTAGTTGGTGTGAACATGCAGCAGAATTTGGTCAGATGAGATGTAATGGAAAACTTATTGGGGTGAGGAAGAATCTTTTAGGACGAGTTAATTCACTCCTACAAGTGATACAAACAAAATTATCATTTTTTGTTCTGGTAGATATTGCCACATCTGCAGGTGATGATGCCAGAAACTGACAGTCATCATTAAACCATGATGGAAATTAGAACAAGAATAAAGCTGCCCACACACCCAGGTTGGCAGTACATAAAATAGAAGGTCCTTGATGGTGTTCTGAGCTGCCTGAATTAACCATCCTTGGAGCCACCCCACCCGTGAACCAGGGACATGAAATAAACATTCTTTACTCTTTAAATCCATACAGTCAGAATGTGTTTTATTTTGTTTTTCCCTTTACTTACAGCCAAAAACATCTTAGCTGATGATTCATGTTTTGTTGCTTAAGTAAACATTTGCATAAAGAATAATTAAGAAACTAAAATAAACTAACAAGTGTCTAGAATGAGGATAATTTGGCAATACTGAGTGACAAGAACAAATTAATATACAAGAGGTGGATTCTAAAGTTTTTTTAAAAGATGGTCTTTATTAATTATACCAAATAGTGTTGGATCACATTCCTTTGTAATTTCTTTCAACCCTTCTGTTTGGTCTAGAAAAAAATTCTTAGTTTAATTCTAGAATGTCTTTAAAATCTAATATTTTCTATCCAAAATTTTTAGCAAAGAGAGAGCAGTCCTCAAACTCAAAGCCCTAGGCAGACGATAGTATTAGCTGGAGTTTAGTAATATCATCATTTTGCTTTAGTTAAACTTCTATGTTTACATTCTATTAATGACAAATGATACTGTATTTCTATATATGGTAAGCATGTAAAGTTTCTATTTTTAAAGTAAAATAATTTAAAGATAAATTTCAAGTAAATATTAGTGCAGCTGAGACATATTATAGATGACATAAAAATTATGAAGTGGCCCAGGGATGCCTGAAATTTTGGAGAATACTAGCCTAGGATGTTTGATAAACTCCTGGAGTAGAGAGGATGCAAAAATCATACCATGGCCATCTGGCTGAAATGTTGCTTTCCAATGAAATTATTTATAGGGACCTCTTTTATATTTCGTCTCAGATGGATTTTCCAAGATGGCACTCCCACCATCTCCCCTGCACCTCCACAGCTGTGTCCTTATCTCGGTCTTAAGGGATCAGTCTCTCCGGATTTTGATGCCTACATGGCAGAGAATGAGAGTATAATGCCTTTGCTCAGATTTTCTTTTTGTTATTATCAGCTCCTCCCCTGCCTTATATGCCCACCCTTCACCCTGTTCAAGCACTTAGGCATTCCAGACCTTTATGAATTCTGACCCCTTTGAAAGAGGGATCTTTGTGTGTGTCTCTGCTCCAACTCTACCCACCAAAGTCCTGTCTATCCCTCAAGGACCAGCTCAAAAGGCACTTTCTGTTTGGAGCCATCTCAGATTTTGCTGCAATGGAAATAACAATCTCTTTTCCATAGCACACCTCCAAAGCTCTGATGGAAACATACTTTACAACTTGCCTTGAGGATTGAGTACATAGGGAGCTCCTTGAGAATAAGAACTTCATTTTAATTATCTTCATCTTATTAGCAAACACCTAAAATGTATTTGTTGTATTATATTGATCCAGAACCAAATCATGAAATTAAATTAGTTTGAAATAATCCAACAATTGTTTTATTTTAAAATACCATTCTGTCATTTTTTGTAATGCTTCCATTTTTCCTTATGATTTGTTTTATCTAAAAAAGTGGGTCTGCAGTAACGGAAGGGATCTTGAAGCATTATATCATAATAAAAGGGCACTATTTTAGCCATCCAAGGGCAAATTTATTTCATTTTGGAAGACTTCCAGAAAATGTTGCAATATCTTCCTTTGAAACCCATTCCAAATTTTTACATCTTGTATTTACAGGAAGCTTTTCCACACATTGAATCTAAATGACTCCAAGCTTCAGTTAAACTTATTTCTTATTTTTTTAGTTCATAGTCTCTACAGGAAACAGCTGGTCACCATCTTCTTAATCTGTTCCTATCACAATAAAAAGCCAGCATGTCTAAATGTTTTTTGGAAAGCACACACTATTTTATTTTTTAATTGAGTCAGTAGGCATTTTTAACTAACAGGGTAAGCTGTTGATTACATTTTTCTTTTTTAGTGTGATTATGGTGTACTTTTAAATGGGAGATCCTAAGATTATCACTGAGAGGGTAGTATTTATCAGAGGATAAATTCAGATAGAGAATTTAGTATGACATATCTGAAGAGGGAAAATGGATGAATGCTACTTTATAGATAAAAATGTCAAATTAATGAATTCAAGAGAACGTCCACAGGTCACCAGATGATTAGAAAGAAACTACACAACGTTTACATTTTTTTGTGATTCCAGAAGTCTGCAAGTACCCAGCTGGAATTTGGCCCAAGGAGAAGAGGGTTCCACTGAAGATCAACTAGGCATGCATCATTTCTGGGCACCCTGCCAGCAGGACCAATTGCCTATAGGGAAGACATTATAATGAGAAAAAAATGTATGCAAATGAAGTAAACAGGACTTAGAAGTGGAGCCAAACCTAGTATAGTTCGGAGAAAGATCTGGTAGGGAGAGAAAGGATAGATTCAGTAGAGAAGAAATCTGAGTTATATACAAGACAGTTAAATTACAGATGTACTCTCAGGAGACCTTGGGGAAAGCATGTACCTGTTATTGCACCCACTGACTGGTGGAAACCAATGTTGATAGCTAATAAAGGATATAGCTGCATACTGCTTTTTCCCTTCTAACCACTGGGGTCAATAACTTCTAACAGAAATATGGGAGAGCTCAACCTCCTGGTACCGCTGTAATTTTATTTGGGTTTAAAGCAATTGAAACAGCTTGAAGCTTAGATCACTTAACAAGTTCAGAAAAGTTGGAACATGGGCTGCGCCTGTGGCTCAGTGAGTAGGGCACTGGTCCCATATACCAAGGGTGGCACGTTCAAACCTGGCCTGGCCAAACTGCAACAACAAAAAAAATAGCTGGGCATTGTGGCAGTTGCCTGTATTCCCAGCTACTCAGGAGGCTGAGGCAAGAGAATTGCCTAAGTCCAAGAGCTGGAGGTTGCTGTGAGCTGTGACATCACTGCACTCTACCGAGGGCGACAAAGTAAGACTCTATCTCTTAAAAAAAAAAAGAAAGAAAGAAAGAAAGAAAAGTTGGAACATCCCAGAGAAAGAGCAGAAAGAGTAGAAATGAGAGGGCGGCGCCTGTGGCTCAAAGGAGTAGGTTGCTGGCCCCATATGCCAGAGGTGGTGGGTTCAAACCCAGCCCCAGCCAAAAACTGCAAAACAAAAACAAAAACAAAAAAAAGAGTAGAAATGACAGTCAAAACACGTTAGCAATAAAAAAAGAAAGCATACTGGTACACAGAAATAGGAATGTGATCTATCATCTGTGACTTGACAAAGTCATATAGTTAAACAGGCTTCAAAAATCACACTGCATTTATATTTTAAATTTGCTTCAGATTTTACCTAACCATTTTAGATAAACAATTATTTGTGTTTATAGTTAATATCCTAAAACATTTATTGAGCACCTCTTATCAGAAGAGTTGACAGATGTAAAGCTCTTAGAATAATGCCTGGCCGAAGGACTCAGGTAAGCTTACCATTCTTCTTGTTACTCCCACCAAACGCAAAGCACTGGGCTCGATGCTGCAGGATACAGACCAGAGGACCAAGAAATAGCCTTGATCTCTTCGAGATTTAAATCTAAGGGCTCCAAGGAAGGCAATTCTATAACTTCTTTACATACACTCTACTATAGGAATCCTCAAAGCATTGAAGTTGACATCTGCCCATTTTTTCCCATCATCCATCACTCTACAAGCTTGGACAGAGGTTCTCCCAAGAGTAAGGAGGTCAAGGCCTGCAACTATTCCTCTCGTTTTCCTTAGTAATATGTACAACCATCTTTCTTGCAACACACACACAAAAGCATGCTCACTCGCGCATGTGCATCCTCCAGGAAATTGCTAATCATGAAACATTGGGAAGATATTATAAAAATGTTTTACTTGAATAGTACTTGTTTTTTTTTTAATGTAATATTTGAATGACATAAATATAACAGGGGAAAATATGTAAATTTGCTAGGCGGTGCTTCAAAGACAGCCTAATTTTCACATATACTTTTCAGTTTCAAAGGGGCAGCATCCAGTCACTTTCCCCACTAAGATAGAGTTCACATTTTCAGAATATCCGAGATTAATAATCTGAGAAGCAATTCCCAGTCATATATCTCAATGAAATAAAATAATAAAAATCTCAAGTTCTTGGGGCTAATGTATTTGAACATGCAGTTAGTTTATGGCTTTAAAGCTTATTTAAGATCAAGACATTATTTTTTAATGTGTAGCACATCCAGACAGAAATAAATTTTCTTAGCACAATCCTGAGTGTAATATAGAAGGTGCCCACAGAGCACTGATTCACAGCCATATCAGGAGAGGTTCTCTGGGGCAGAGTGGCTGTGCACCAGTTGGAATGGGTTTGGTGGCACTAGGCCTAGCAGGCTCTTGCAGCTGGGCTTGAGGTGAGAAAGGATAAAGGATTCTCCATAGGTGAGAGGAGGAAATCTACTGAAGGGGTGGAGAATCCCCCATGGAGGGCTTATATAAAATTGTTTAGGCCGTCTAAACTAACCCCCGTGAGCACTTCTAAAATTCAAGGCTCTCTTTCCGCATGGTCTGTCAGCTAAGTCACCATTTTCCAAGGGCATTTGTATCACCTATGGAAAACAAATCCCTGCACATGAGATGTCTTTGAAAGTTGATCCCTTCATTCCCCCTGCACAAAAGTTGCTGCACCAGCACACAACCAAGGTAACTGCTGATCTTTTCATTGCCAAGTAGACATGATGTCACTGCCAACAAAACAGAGCACACAAAGTATCTCTTCACAGCATCACTACAGGTTGAGACCACACTAATAAAATCCTACTTGCCTAGTTGAGAACCCCCTCTTTTCTTGGGTAGCCAAGACTTGAAGGAGATATTCTGTGACCTATGCCGCTGGTATACATAGTATACTGAAAAAAAACACATCCTGAGAACTGACATGTCTTCTTTTATAAATTGTGAAGAACTTCACAGTGGTGTGGGCCAGAGGCATACTTTGTGTGACTGAAAGATACACAAATTAATCTTGGTCAAAGGATATTTCTTCTCTTGTTTTTATTTGCCAGTAATAGTGTTTTGGTGGCATAGATTATTAACCTTTTTCTGGTTCCTTAATGGGAGTCAGAAATCACTCTCCTGATGCCTTATCAGAGACAAAGTGAAGAGGAAGAGAGTATCAGCTACCCAAAGGAGAGTTCTGGGGAGGAGTGGGATTCCTCTGAAGAAGAGGACCCTGTGGTAGCCAAACTTCATGCCTCTTAAGAGTCTTGTCTGGCAGGTTAATTGCCTTTTAAAATATTCTACAACTTGAAAACTTTCAAATCGTAACTTGAACCAGTCTACATACCTCAAGAAATACGTCTAAGATTCTCCCATTACTCCCATCCTGTCACCAAACTGGAACTAATTCCTGAATGGCCTACTCAAGCTTCTTGCGGAGTCCCACCTTTTTTTTCAGATTAATTGTGGGGTTTCCATGACTAATGACTAGTTACATAGTTTGCTTTTGTATGGCTAAATTCTGGGTCATAGTTGTGCCCTTCACCCAGGAAGTGTATAATATACTTATGCAATGTACCTGTTTGTGAGAATTTACCCAACTCTTTCCTTCCACTTACTTGAATTTAATTGAGTTTTTCTTTTATCACATGAGCATGTATTTGTTAATCTACTGGTTCTAATTAAGTACTGAGGACATGTGATGCTTGTTTTTCCATTCTTGTGATCCTTTGCTTAGAAGAATATTCTGTAAATCCATCCAAGTTGTTACAAAGATATGACATCTCCATCTTTTTATGGCTTAATAGTATTCCATAGGATACATACACCACAGTTTATTAATTCATTCATGTGTTGAAGGGCACCTGGGTTGTTTCCACACTTTTGCAATTGTGAATTATGCTGCTATAGGCATTCAAGTCCAGATGTCCTCATGGTAAAATAACCCACCTTTTGAAAAGCCCCTTGAAAGTCCCAGCTAGAGATCATGCCACTCTAAATGGAGCATTGCAATTTGCCACCAAACAGTTAAGCTGAATGTTGACAACAGCCATTCCCATACCTGATACCTAAAACATATCCCTAATTCACGTGTTTCTAGTTGTTGCTATGGCTGGCTAACTTAAATAGTTAAGGAAACAACAGACACTGAACCCATTGTCACTACTTAATTTTTTTTTTCAAGACAGCGTCTTTTCCTGTCACTCAGGCTAGAGGTAGTGGCACTATCATTGAAGTACTCTGTACCAGCAATTATAGCATGAGCATTCTAGATCATAGGCTCCCACCAGGCTCTCTCTGGCTAAATTGGCCTATAAGATCATCCCTGTGGATTAAAGACACCTATATAGAATATATTTTCTGAATCTTGGCACTCAGACTTTTGTCAAGAGAAAATATGATACATTCCAAAAGATAATGGGAAAGGATTAAGAGAACATTTAGGCTTTCAGTACTAACTGCTAATGGATTAAAATATTTCATATGTATAAAATTTCTTGGGGCTGCAGTTTACACACTTTACACATCCATTGCAAACTTTTCAGGAATGCTTCTACTTTCAAAGAACTTTCTTATAGAAAATCTTAGCCTAGTACAATCTGAAGTTAAAGGTTTAAACTGCATTGTTTTTCTAAGTAGATTAGCTTCGGATGTTCTTCTGGCTGAATAAGGAAGAATAAGTGCCCTTGTAAATGGGTTTATTTAAGTGAGCCAAATTTAGAAAAACAAACATATGTAAAATAAAATGCATGAGACCGTTAAATCTTTTCACATATTCTTCAATAAAGTGAAATCTATATGTGGTCCTGGTTGACTGGCATCTAAAGAGAATCACAAAACAGACTATTAAGAGTGAATCCAATATCCTCTTCCTTCTCTTAGTTGTGCCTTTTCCTGTTCTCCATAAGTAAATTCCATGTACAAGGCGGCATCAAAAAATTGAGGCAGTGATGGATCCATGAATTCTGTAAATATACAGCAATTTTAAAGAAGGAAAAGAATGTTTATAACCTATTGAGTATTTCTGCCAAGCCTTAGATGTCCTGTTTTAAGGAAAAAAGAAAGAATTGTAGTAGGTAGAAAAAATAATCTGTTAGTAAAAATTATTGACCCGAAACCAAATTTTACAGTTTGTGTAAGTCAATGTATCAAAAACTGTTCCTATGTAGATGTTCCATGAAATCAGCTTTTTGAATGTTACACGTACCTGTTTCTTTTCCTTTTTTTTTTTTTTTTAATGGAGAAAGGTATAGGAAGAGGTAGGAAAGAGGTCTGAAAATTAAAATATATTGGTTATGTAAAAAAAAAAAAAAGAGGTTCTTTAATTCAGGCCTATATAAAGATGGCAAAATGGCTATTCAGAATAAATGAACTCTAACTCTGGAATGAGAATCAGATACAATCTACTATATAGTTACTTTGAATTCAAATATTTATAATGAATATACTGTACTGAGGGTCTCTACAGTCTATTCCTCTGAAAGCAGAGCCCAAGGCAAGAACTCTGGTTCAGGTGGTTTATCTGGGAGGTGATCACAGGAGACCCCAGTGTGGGTGGCATGTTGTACAGGTCACTGCTGTGAGCATAAGATACTCGATCCCCCTGGGAATCTGCAGAACGTCTTCCAGAATTGTCCACTTGCGGACAGCGGTTTGGAACATTCACTCTCTCGTTGTGTCCTCTATTATTTCAGGATTGCCTACAAGGCCATTAAGATCCCTGAACTCTGCTGCATATGCCTCCAGGAAGGAAGAGGAAACCACCTCCTACAGACAAGGTTGTGACAGAGAGAATGAACTGTCCACGGCAGATGACACTTGATATCAAAGGCAGGCCGAGGGGACGGGGAGACGCAAGCACCCAGAAGGTCAGTTGCAGGGTTCTTCCACCCATCAGTGGCTCCTCCTCACTGAGCAATGGTTGACGGCATTAGACACCAGGCTAAGCACAGAGCCTCACTTCTCAGCCTTGCGTATCCCATGGTATCCCTTCTAAACTACTTGCCTCTTTCTTCAACCCTCTCTCTGCTCTCAATCTCTGCTTATATCCTTGTTCAAAATGCTAGGGTTCCTCCTAATTTTCTGTTAACTATGATCAACAGAAGTCTTCAGATTCTTTCAAGACACTCTGTGAAATGCAGATTTCCTACTTCAATAACGGCTAAAGGAGTCCATATCTAGGTCTCTATTTGGAGAATATCCTGTGACTGTGTGTCAGCTTTATTCTTTTTTGCTACAGACAGCATATTTCATGCCCTGGGAAATGCAGGTATATGAAGGTGGGGTTTTAAATCTGGGTAGCCCAAGAAGCTTTACTTTCATGGGATCCAAGCAGAGAGTAGATTTTCCTCTCTAGGAAGCCCCAGAACAATGCTAGAAGTCCCTAGTAACATACAGTATGTTGATCTTAGTTACATAAAATTAGGAGGAACCCAAAGACTATGTCCTAGTAACATACAGGGGAAGGGTGTTACCACTTAACTATTTCATGCCCATCATTGTGTGGACTACAATTGCATAAAAACTTATGCGAAAAATTTTCAGCAGGAAAGACTTCTTTGAAACTCATAAGATTTATATTACTACAATCCTTAGCTTCCTATGTTATATTAGAATAAGGCCCAGAACTTGCTTTTTAAATGATGCCAAATCCAGTGGCTCCCAACAGGGAGTAACTTTGTTCCTCTCTCCAAGAGGTACTTGACAATGTCTGGGACATTTTTGATTGTCGTGACTTTGCAGTGAGGCTACGGGCATCTAGTGGGTAGACACCAGGGATGCTGCTAAATGATTCACAATGCACAGGCCAGCATCCCTTTCCCGACAACAAAGAATCATCAGGTCCAAAATGTCAGTATTGCCAACGTTGAGAAACTCTGATCTAGAAACAATGACATTTTAACTCTGTTGATTTTTTGAAAGATTAACACAAACTTCCTTAGTTATGCAAATCATTTAACCTTACCTGGCCTTCCTTGTTTTTTTCTGTGTTGGGGAGGATATTGTACTACATAATCCCTAAGGTCTTTTCCAACTCTGACATTATATGATTCTATGATTCTGCTCCTTCCATTGCTACATTATTCTCCTTAAGTTGTTGATCAATCTGTTATTGGAAAAATTAAATGTAAATAAGAACTGATTCTTTAACATTTAGTCTCAGCAGTAGAAAATTAATTATTGAGCTTCTATTGAGAAAGAAATATTACTGATTTAACTTTGCTGGATGAATATAAATATACATAAAAGATTAAAGTCATAGCACATTTAAGATGAGTAAGAGATAATTTTTCCTTTCCCAGTCTTATTACCCTTAAGCTATGAGTATTAATGAGCTCTGTGGGTGGTCCCAAGACGGATTCAGAAGGTATCAGCATGGAGCAGAAATAAGGCTGAGAAAGCATTACTCCAGGACCAGTATCCTGATTGTCTATGTGCGTGTGTAGGGGTGCTTAGGGAGGGACCCTGAAAATATTGAATAAATCCTTTTCTTTCTACTTAAAAAAGTAGAAAAAGAAAAAGAAAAAGAAAAAAGAAAAATTGCCCCAAGAAGTGCCATTAAATTCTGTAACTATGCACCAATATGAATGCAGAGATTATTTCTTTCTGTTAGAAAACCCAGAAGGTGTCTATACTACTCAAAGTGATTTACAGATTCAAGGCAATCTTCAAAATACCAATATCATATTTCACACATCTACAAAAAATAATTCTACATTTCATTTGGGACCCAAAAAGAGCCTGAATAGCCAAAGCAATCTTAAACAAAAGAAATTAATCTGGAGGCATCACATTATCAGACTTCAAACTATACCACAAGGCTATAGAAACCAAAACAGCATGGCATTGGCACAAAAGTAGAGACACAGACAATGAATGAGAATCAAAAACCCAAACTTAAAACCATCCACATATGGACAAGTGATCTTTGACAAAGTAGACAATATATGAGGGCTGTCCAGAAAGTATCCAGCCACATATTATGAAAAATAGAGCTATATGTGGCTGGATACTTTTTGGACAGTTCTTGTATAACTTGCTGGAGATCAAAAAAGGAAGAGGGGCAAGGAGAAGGATGGACTGGGTAAAAACCTACTTAATCAGTACAATAAACACTATCCTGGTGACAAGCACCCTTATAACCCTACCTTAAGCATAAAATAAATGACCCATGTAACCAAAAACATTTATACCCCTGTAATACTTGGAAATTAAAACAAAAAGAAAATCCAGAAGATGAAAAAGGTTACATAAGAGGGTGTCCTTGTAGTTCTTACTGATAATTTCTAGAATATAAAAGATAAAGAAATAAGACTTTAAGATTGTGAATGAGTCCAATATAAGGAGGAATTAAGATATATGGTAAATGGTAGATTCCAATTTTCTAGCATGAGATAGCTTCTCTTCACAACCAAATTCTTCATCTTAGCACTTAACAGGTATATATGGAATAAAATTAAACTAGGCTCAACATTGCCTTTTCATTCTGCAAGTCACCATTGTCCCTGCTCCTACTTAAGCTCTTAGAAATGATGAATGCTTTCACGTTATTCTTGGGTGCAATTTTGCCTCTTCCCGAGAGTCCCAGCAATGCACCAAAACATAAGAAAATACCCCTATTGGAGTAAGCCAGACACTTCACGTGTGCTGCCTTCTTCCCTGCCCTCATCTGGGTTTCATAAAGCCTATACGTGAACATTAAACTATCAGCTCTGCAGGCTCATGAAATCCTGTGAAATTCTAAGATGTGAAAAAATTTTGACAGTGCATAATGCCAGCTAAAACTATTAAAATAAATTTTAACAGAGATAAATGTAACATCCTACATTAAGGTCTAAAATGAAAAACCAGGCCAAATATATGGAATGGAAATAATTTTCCTGGCAATCCATATAGAAAAACCCTAAAGATATTAGTGGACATAAATCTCATTGCGACTGTAAAATCTAAGACTGATTAAAATCTATGCATTCAGCCCTATATTATAAATAGAAAAATAGCACCCACTGAGTGGAGATAATCGTTCTCCTAGTCAAATTTGCATCCTGTTCAAGGATTCTCATTTGAAGAGGGAGACTGGAAAATGGCCAACAGTCTTAATACAGTGTAAAAAGAAGAACTGTAAGCATACTGAGGATGTTTACCCTATAAAGCAAAGGGCAACAGGGAGATATAAAAGCTACCCCTCATTAGTAGGCCCTCCAAGGCTGACGCATGGGAGGGTAGAAGCCAATCTGGCCTTGTTTCAGGGTGCAGAACTCTGGTCAGTAGAGGATAGAGAGTGGTAGAAGACTTTTGCCTTAAATGGAGAATTATCTATCAAGGAAAAATTCCCAACTATTCAATTAACTACTTCCTGAAGTGGAAATTCCCTGTTATTGGAATAGAATAAGCAGAGACTGTTTAACCACGTGTTAGGCCAACAAACACAAGGTTCATATGGGCTAGACACTTCTCAAATCCTTTCTAACCCTAAGGAATGCATTTATCATTAACACTCATCTGTAATTGTGACTGCCTGACTTAGAGAGCTAATAAAAATAGAAGTTACCACGGACTCTGGAGCCAACTATGTGGATTCAACTTCTACAAGCCTGCTGCCCGCTTCATTAGGTGACCATGAGCAAAGTGACTTCACCTCTCTGAATTTCAGTTTCCTCCTCAGTAAAATGGGGACACTTAAAAGTACTCATCTCATAGGCAATTTGAAAATTGATTTAGTTAATAACCACAAAGCACATAGAGCAATGCTAGGCACACAGCAATTATCTAATTATCAGAACTATGACTGAAATTCCCAGAACAAATAAATAATTTGTTTGCCCGCTTCTACATGCAGACCCTCTCACCAGTTTCAGACTTACTTTAGGAACTCAACCTGCATCTTCATCTGTTTCCCACAGGATGACAGATGGCATTCAGATGGAATTCAGTTTTCTCTGAGCCAAATTGTAAAATGTGTAGTAGTGTTTTCTTGTCCAACTAAGTTAAACACAAATGTACTGCCATCTTGACAGTCAAATCCTGAAGGAAGAAGAGAGCTGCTTGAACTCACAGGTTTTCAGGAAGATGAGCAGATCTCAGGACCACTGAGCAGTGGCCACCCCCTCTGTTATGAGAGCTAACCCTGCTCAGAATAAGTCATCCCTGAATTTGTAAATTTGGATATTCTTTCAAAAGTCGCTAAAATTGTATAAAACCACACAAACTGAGGATAAGCCCTCCTCTTGCTGTTTGACTAAAAGTGATTAAGATTATAAAATAGAAATGACCTTACAAATGGTTGAAGTTATCTTATCTTTCAACAAAGTATAAACTAATTTTTAATAGACACAATGAGGTACATTTTTAACGTTTTGGAACCCTGCTACTATTTTCTACTCACATAAATCTTTCTATTTCTTGGGTCAGCTGTTCTCTTTTGGATACAGATTTTCTTATGAAATAATCTACTTCATTATTCTACTGAACCAACAATATATCCCACAATATCTACTTTCTGCTCTATCCTAAGATACCCAAGCACAGAGACTCTTATGCAGCTCTTCCGTCATCTCTCCAAATGAGGTGACATTTCTGACACTTCCTTTGACGTTATTAGTAAAGGCCCCTACATATGTGATGGGCAAATAGGAAATGCTGAATGAAGAGGCCGCTAAAGACCAAGTTGCCAGAAGTGTCGGATCTTGTCTGCAGTTAGCGCTAAATATAGAAAGGGTGGAGGAGGTGGAGGTGAATGGAATCCTGCATGAGACTTATAAGTTATGTGTGAAAAAATTAGTCAGTGTCATCTCTTTAATTTCTTGGATTTGTTGTGAATTAAAAGTAATCGTGTAGTGAAAAATGGTGGTTATAACCTGGCATCAATATATTATCAGCTAATCATTAACTTTCCTACTTATATCAGGATAATTTTTTATAGAAGAAGAACATATATTAAATTGGGACAAAAGCAATGTTGGTCCATCGATGTGCTTTTTCTTGAGAAGCACTGATCTCTAGTATTGCTGATTTCTGAGGTAAGTACTCCCACCATGGCTAATTTCAAGCTGCTACTGTGACGTTGCTAAATGTGGAGGTGGGAAGAGATGTGCACAGTCAGCTCTCATGAGCTGATGCAGCTGAAAAATGTAAGTCATTCACTAGATGTCATTCCAGATCTCAACTGATAGTGTTAAGCTTATTATTTGGAGCTGATGAAATATACTTCTACATCAGGCTTTTGAGTTAAAATAAGAATGTTCCCAATATATGGAGTTATAGTTGAATATGTAACCACCATATGGTTTATGTTAGGTTGACAAGGGTTCTGGAGAAAAGTGGCCTAGGTGGGGGTACCAGAAGTATGACTGTGGGCAAGGCACTCAACCTCTCTTTGGTGTGAATAACAGTACTTACTTTTATTGCTATAATTGGCTTAGCACAATACACAAGAAAGTGATTGATAGTATTAGAACAAATATGAGACTATTTCGCATTTACAAAATTCATCTTGAAAATATTGACAGATTTAGGCTCTGCTGTCTCCAAATTCTTTTCTTTCTCTGCACTAGGGTCCTCGCCTGGAAACATTCTGCAAATCATTTGCCCTACTCTTAACTCTGAGCCTTTCTCCAATACAATCAAGTCAAAAATACTCTAGATCAAAATCTTATGAATTCTGAAAATGCAGTTATTGGAAGTGTATATATTACTTTCATTGTCATAATGTTTCATTTATATTATTGTTGTGATAGCAATTATTTATATTTATCATTGTTTTTCTCCAAGTTTGCTGTATTGCCATAAACTACCCATTGTTATATTTAAAAATGAAACTCCTTTATTTAGGCATGCATCTCTTCAAGAAAACCCAACTCAGGAAATTAAAATTAAATAAATTTAGGAGTGATTATTTCCTTCACAAAATGTATTCACTTTAATGAAACTGTTTCTTTAAATAACTAGCTTACTTATTAATTTAACAACTATTGAGCACTATTATGTGTCAGACACTGTTCTTTTGCTAGAAACAGTATAGGATGATGGGAAAAAGGTTCTTGACATTTTTAAAAACTATAGAACATACTATTTAATCTTACATGAATTTAACTCCTTTTTTTTATTTTTGGCCAGGGCCGGGTTTGAACCCACCACCTCTAGTATATGGGGCCAGCGTCCTACTCCTTGAGCCATAGACACCATCCCTTACATGAATTTAAAATGGAACCCATTTAAAGAGAAATTACTTCAAAATACAGTGGTGTATACACATCAAGACACATACAGTAGAAAAATCCTTAGGCCACAAACTCAATTTTGCAAGTATTTGACTATATTTTGTTTTGGTTATTCAGCTTAACCCCTAATTCCACTTGAATTGCAGGACTTTAACCTTGTCAGTTCATTGGTTCCCATGCTCCCCAAACCTTCTAAGGACTGGGTGATGGAGTGGGGACCTTTGTGATGGACATGTGAGAAGGTGGAATTGTATCCATGCAGGTCACCACTGAGATGCCTTCTTTTTTTGTCTGTATGGTCCTTTCAGGACCACCAAAAGCCAGATCACACTAGATCACAGTTGCAGAATGCAGAAGTATTTCTATTGTTGTCCTACCACATGAGTCAGAAATTTCTATAAAGCTGCCTATGGCCCATGTACCTAAAAGCCCACGCACTCTTTTCCTATCTGGGTCTTTTTCCTGCCACCCTGGGACTCTGCCCAGAAGCAAAGAGATTTTTGTTTTCTTTTGGACCAGGTTTCTATTCTGTGGTATTCCTCTCCTTTCTCTTCCCCTCCCCAAACACACACACACTTTCACACATTTGGCAATGAAAATAGGATCTCCTTGAAATGGAGAAAATATCTCGAAGGAGAAAAATTCAGCTAATACTGCAAAACCATTATGCCATGTATATTGTCTATATGCATATGGTACCTATGATAAAGTTTTTGTGAACCAAAATGCTTCCATGACATCAAAAAGTGAGTTGTATAACCTGAAACATAAAAAGGGATAGGTAATAAACAAACATTTCTGTACCTCTCTTTCTCCGTCCCTCTGCTTCAAAATAATATTCACAAAAATTTCATCATGAAGAACTACAGACATTCCTGAAGAACCCTAGGATAAAATACATCTTTAAAAAGCAAGAGATCAAAACAACACGAAAAGTTCCCTCCTCCCCAAAATGAATTTTAAAGAAATTCATAAAAGTTAAAAACACAAACATTAAAAACAAAAGACAAAACCAAACAACAATCCAGAAGACGAAACTGTTTCTAAATGCTGCTGTATGTGAGTGCGAGTTATAATGTCACCTCTTCCCATGGGCTCCCACCAGTTTTTTTATTTTTTTTCATGCAGCCAAAGGGTCTATGTAAGGCCTTTATGCGATTCTAAATATATTCAAAACTCTGAAGCAAAACCTTTCTAAAAATGGTTTCAACCCCAGAAAAAAGGTACAGCAGATTTTTTTTAAGCTCTCCAGCCACACTGCTATAATAGACTGTGACCCTGGCCAATGCCCAGGCTGAGAACTGTGGTACTAGACCAAGATCAGGGTCTAGTGTGGTCTTGGTGGTCTGTGTGTAAAATCAGAATCTGATCTACTTTGTCCTGGACTCTGAGGTCTCAGTCACTGAGTCGTAAATTGCTCATAGCAGACCCCAACACCACTGATCTACTTCAGTCAAGCAAAATGCAGCTGACTGAACATTCTGTATAAAACCACATTTAAACAGCTGAGAATAAACCAAGCAGTATTATTACAGTTGCATTAAAAGATTGTTATTAAACATGAGGTTCAAGGCAAGAAGATTCAATTCCACAAAATGGCAAATGTGGTGGGCTGCAGACCTGGGGCTTTCTGGGACTGAGTGAACCTTGACCACTGCAGATATCAGGCTCCCAACAGAACGTTTTAGCTTTTTGTCCAGTAAAATGAAAAATTAGGCATGAAAGTTAACAATCCGTTTTGTAATCATTAAGAAACTCCTAATGACTTTAAAACTCTGCTCCTTATAAGTCTGATCTCTTGGTAAACTGAAACTGGGACAAAATGGCTTTTCCCAAATGACCCAGTTTCTTCCTGCGGTTAGAGCAGGATGGGTGTCTAATGTGCCTTTGGATGGACCCCTCGCCTTTAGGAGGTAATCTTGAAGGATGCGCTTGGTTTTTCTGGGGTGGGTCCTGGGATCATCCACGCTGCCCTGGGGCGACCCTGACAGGTAATCCACGCCAACACCTCCCGCTAGGCTCTAAGAATCTGTGTAACCCCGTGTTGGTGGTGGGAAGGTGGGGTGTGTGTTCACAGAAAGGTTTTCCATTGTTTTCCTTTCACTAGCCCCTGAGTGACTAACTCCTGCTAGTAGTACTTGGGGGGATCTTTGCATCTTTAGTCTGAACCCCAGGCGTTTGTTTGGACAAAGGAGCACAGGTCTGCAGGAGGCAGCAAGGGTTACTCTCACCTCACCCACTTTTCCCTGTCCCCATTGAAAGGGCATTTCCCGTCTCCCGCCAACAGGTCTCTCCATTCCTCAGTATCTCTTAGGAAGTCACCGACTTCTATGCATTTAGAACCTTTACATTCCTGCACCCACGGAAAGAAGAAAAGAAAGGGAAATTCCTACCATAATATTCATTTAGCACTTCAGATGTGCCACGCACTGTGCTTCGGGGCTGTGCTTAGCTCTTTTATTCCTCACAACATCCCTACAGAACGAATAGGATAGTGAGTATCGTATTTCAGTTTCACAGAGAAGAAAAGTGACATTTCCAGAAAGATTGGGTGACTTCTAAAAGGCATATGGCTCATGGGTGGTCGTCTATGACTTGGACCTGGAATTGGGGCCCCGGAGTCCTCTTCCTAATGAATGACACACCTGCTGCTGACTCATCATTTTAGGAAATAAAGATGAAAGGGAGAGGATCCTAGAAGGTGTGACCGCCAGGGACATTTGCTGGCCCCCTTCCTTTTCCTTTTTATCATTTAAGCCCACAAATAATCACTGAGCTCTTTTTGAGACACCATGTCAGCCTCTTGGGGTATAGAAAAGATAATGTACCCCTCCCTACCTGCTCTCTTTCCTTTACTGCTCCCCCTCCCCTTTCTCCCTCTTCCTCTCTCCCCCCCTCCAAAAAAAGACACAAAGGGAGGGGAATAAAGATAATGTAACTTATCTGTCCATATATAAGCATAGGATGCTTTAGTTACCTTTTTACACTTTATAGAAATGAGGCAAAGTCTGGCTAACATGGAGTAATAAACCTTTATTTTTATTTTTATTTTTTTTTAATTGAATCATAGCTGTGTACAATAATTAAATCATGGGGTACATTGTGCGGGCTTCAGATACAATCGGAGATATTTTCATCAACCTGATTGCGATAACATTCAAGAGATTTTCTCATTACTGTGTGAGAACATTTTTGATCCGTATTTAGAAGTTTTCTCCTGACCATTCAAATATACACCACTGGTGTGATCCTGCCCCTTATCCTCTCTCCCCCCACCCTCTCCCTCCCCTTCCCTCTTTCTTCCCTTTCCCCATCTTCCCGTGCAATAAATGGGTTGTAGCCTTCACTAGAAAGATATAAATTTCCCTCATATTAGGGATGTATACATTGGATACTTTTTCTTCCATTCTAGAGATACTTTGCTAAGGAGAACCTGATCCAGCTCCATCCATGTAAATATGAAAGAAGAAAAGTCACCATCTTTCTTTAAGGCTGCATAATATTCCATGGTAT